>SKCR01051633.1:0-15337 GCA_019454045.1 Zanthoxylum bungeanum | reverse complement strand
TCTAGGAAATTGTACATTTAAAATGTACTTGTATTGGTGTCTCATACGCTTCGAGCATATGGAGTCACAATCGGATCAATCCAAGTGATAGTCACTGGATTGAAGTTAAGAACATCTGTTAGTATCTCTGAGAACTAAAGATGCTATTTTTTACTATGGAGAAGGAGAACTTGAAGTGACTGGGATCACTGCAGCAAGTTTCCAAACGATTAAATACTGCGGTACTATAAAGTTTGAACACCGGGACAGTGAGCTGGAAATCTTCCAAGCAAGATAATTGTTGCCGAATAAACAACAAATGCGGATTATTACTGCAGCTGAGGCAGCAATAGAAGTCTTTTGGGTCGATAGTAAATCTAATTAGATTAGATATAGTTCTGTTAGCAGCTGAGCTAGGCGTCAGCACAGGCTAAGGAGTTAAAGGTCTCATCGACGATCCAGATATATACTTCTATATCATCTGATTCGTTCGGATCATACATCGTGGCGATGTGATGATCGTATAAATCGCGTCAAACGATAATCGAACAAATCCGCTGACGAAAACCTTTCCTCAGCAATTTGAGCGAACCTTACATAGTTCGAATGTAGGACACTCGAGTGACTGGCTATGTGCCAAGTGGGAGATTGTTGGATAATATGACCCATAGCGTCACTATTTGCACAGAACATTGTGTTGCTGTGGCAAATTAACTATGTAACAAGGAAATTGCACTCTCGTCATTTGTGATTAGATCACCATAAATATATAAATGAAGAGAGGTCCCTATGATTAGTTCCTGGATTGAGATGATATGAGACAGTATCAGTCCACGAAGGATTAATCATTAAATATCCCTAGCCGTAGTATTATAGAGACTGGACATCGATAATGCGGAATAGGCTAGTATTGCACTTGTGCGCGTTGTGAGGGCACAACGGCATAGTTCTCATATATATAAGTATTGGATACTTGTGCAAGTGCGATAGGAGGTCGTGTTTCACCGATGGTACGGAAACAGCTTCGCTCTGGATAGACCCTTCGGAATCCCATTGGTATTATGACTATGTGTCTATGGGAGGCCGAATTCAAGGTAGGTGTGTATAGTCTTAACCTGAGACTTACATCGCTAATACTTACGATAATCGATAGACTTTGGTCTTGGTGGTACAGGGCTTTAACCGGTTCTGCGTACACCACTTCTGGGTTTATCAGAGAGTCGTAGTGTATTGGATGTGATGTCGAGACGGAAGTATCACTCCAGTCATAGTGGAGATGATGTCACGCAGGATACGGTATTAGTGCTCTTAAGTGATGCGCATCCAATCGTGATATTATGACTAGGTCATGAATATCCGATTATAGAGACTAGTTACCAGACATCCGATATGTGTTTCGGACGGGGCAGACACTTATCCAGCCCCAGCCCTAGCACGTGACTATCCGATACTGGACCGATATGCACAATACATTAGTATACTACGCTTGATACAGATCTAGATATTCTTTGATGAATATGTCCGGAGAACTTGGGAAGACTTGGTGCTTTGCTAGGAGTCGACCTTGTCTCGTAAATCGGTAAAACGTAGTACTTGGTACGTACGTGATTCGGATACTCCGACGACCGTATTTACTGCAAGATTATCCGGGGATCTCATGGGTCGCTTCCCGATAATCCACCGATGACGCACAACTCGCACTCTTGAATAATCTGGGATTATAAAGAAGAGAGAGAGAGAATTAATCTAGGATTAATAACTGAGATGTTTTATCCGGGATAAAATGTCGTCTAAAGAGAGAGAACGATTAATTCGGAATTAATCGATGTATTAATATATTCGATATATTAGACGAAATTAGATTTCGACGCGGAATTAAAATTAGATTTTAATTCAGGCAAACGAGTTAATTTAGAATTAATTTGTTAGCGACGTAAATAATAATTTCGCTAGGCGCAATTATTTATTTAAATTCGATTGAATTAACGTCGCGACGTAAGCTCGGTATTTCGGAAATATCGAACCCGAACGCATGAGTGCACGTGGGCCCACTTTCATTTGGAAACGTGTGGGGCCCACATGACACATGTCATTCTAATGCATTGCATGTAGATAGTGTACAATGCACTCAATGTTATTGCATGGAAATTGAGTGTTTGACACTCTAAGCCATTGCATGTTTTGTGTCATAATTTTATTATTAATTTAATAAATATTATGGCATAAATATAAATTGATCATTGGTAAATCATTTTAATACAACACAATTTCAATCTCTCTCAAATTCTCTCTTCCTCTCACGGCAATGGTGGCCATTCTTCACTGGTTTTGAACCAGTTTGGGCGTGACTTTAGGGGAGCAAGAGTTGGGTTTTCATGGTGAAGACCGCAAGTGCTAGCACACTACGAGTCTTGCGAAGGTGGTAGGGAGGTTCGACCATGAGGCGGGACTCATCCGACGGAGTTTGGAGCTTCGTTTTGAGACCCGAAACTGCCAAGACAGTGAGCATGGACTGGTTGCAGTGGCGTGAGCAAGGCAGTACGTTTTTGGCCTTGATTCGTCTTCAATTCGACATAACCGATCAATGTGAGTATTCCGCTACCTCCGTTGATGTGTTCACGCATTATTTCATGTCTTGATTTGATCTTGGGACCTTAGAAAATTTCAACATTTCAACCCCTCCGAATAGAGGACTTTTCATCGCACTTACTAAGCCCATGCGCTCGATTGTATCATGCATACAAAAGTAACATACAAAATTCAAATAACAGAAAATAAATAAACTGAAGCAACATAAAACAAAAGAGGGCACCGTTTACTCAAGCGGTACGTGAAATTGTATCCCGAGTACAGATCATACTACCGTCCATTCGGAATCGGCTATGAATTTATGTCCGGGTTTCCATCCGATATACCGCGAGAGTTGACACATCTTTTATTTTATTCCAAGTCCACAACATACAATATTTCATGATACATGCATATTTATCTACTCAAGGGCCACAACATGCACTTTAACATAACAATCATGCGAACAATACTCGATAAATAATGAAAATAAAACAGAAAACGAATGTGGAAAATACCCTCAGGTCTAACCTTTTTTGGCTTGCGTTTCACGGACGTCGGAAGGGTAAAGCTCATCAACTTCTCCGGTTCACTGGTTTAGCGTCCTAGCTCACTGTTTTGCTGTTTTGCTTGTTGTTCGGCCTCCGTTCTGCTGCTGGTCGGCCTCCATTCTGCTGCTGTTTCCTCTGTATTTTCTACTCACTGTTCAGGTCACTGTTTGGACGTTTCAACGGACTGTTTCGAGTGTTTTTTGTGGGTTTTTAGTGTAGTCTTGTGTGATTATTTTAAGGATTATAAATGCAGTTTTTATGTTACTATTTGAGGATTTTAGGGACTGATTTAAGAGGATTTGGCTGCTGTTTTGGGGGTGATTTGGGCTACTGTTCAGGCGTGTTTTAGGAGGTGTAGGGGCTGCTGTTTTTCGGTGGAAAGGGGTTGCTGTTTGGGGGTGTATTTTCGGTGATGTGTGGAGGTTTATGGGCTGCTGTTTTCGGTTGTGGGGTGGGGAGGTGAAGAGAATTATTTGTGTTTTTCTTCTTGCTATTGCCGTGAGTGGCTAGGGCTCTTGGTGTTGTGATTTTCGTGTAAGTCTTGTGTATGAGCTAGGGGCGTCCATGTCTTGGTTAGAGGCTGTTTATATAGAGAATGGCTAGGGCTTCACCTTGTCTCACAAGGAAGGGATTGGATTTGGTGTTGAGCAAGGAAAGTCAAAGATTGAGGGGGGACAAATTTGGTTTAGATTAGGAAGTCAATATTTTTAATTTGTTATAATTGATTTTAATTAGGCATGACATCTTTTTAATTTAGTATGTTATTTTGTTTAGTTAGGAAGTTAATATATTTGATTTGTCTTAATTAGGTATGATTATATTTTATGTTTTATTAATTGGTAAATGGTTTTAATTATTTTATTTAATTCAATTACATTATCTAATTAATATTTAATTTAATTTCCCATGTGTTTTAAATGTGTTTTATTAATTGGGATGTGTTTTATGGGCTTTGGTGGGCTAATTGGGCTGGGGTGTGAGGCTAGCAACAAAACCAGAAATACCGACTCCGTTCGAACGCCCCTTCGAACGCTACACGAACGCCTGTACTCTGCTTGACGTTCGAACGAAGTAACGGACGCAGCACGAACGAAAATAGCGAACTTGCGAAATGAATCCGATGACGTACTTATTCTGAATTTCCCCTTCTGACCTCCGTTTCCCGCAATATCCTTAACTAAAAAGGTATTGCCTCCAACTGAGAGTCATCATCGGGTTTCACATGCAAAAATGCAATGCCTACAACTAGCAAATCAAGATAGATATCTAAGCAAACGGTCATTCATCGACATGCAATTTCTTCAACTAGTCAAATTGTCAACTACTTAAGTTTTACTGCTAAAAACCTGTTTTTAAGTGCTTACGTGTCTAACATGGATCAGTTATTCAAGGCATCGGATAAAAGTAAATCGGGCACTTATCATTTCTAAAATTTCACCCATAAACAAACTAAATTCGTCATAGTATTTATGCTTTACTATCAAAGGCTAAAACAAATAATTTTTTTTTAAACAAATAATTAACAAGTAAGCAACATGCAACATGCACACACCCCCAAACTTAAAACTTGCATTTTCCTCAATGTAAGATAAAAATTTAAAGAAAAAGAGTGAGGAACAACACTACCGTGCATGAAGTTGATCAGGCTCTTGCTGGTTAGAATTTGGTTACGCGGGCATTGTGTGTCTCGTGCTACCTGCATAAATAACATGCAAATTAATAAATAGCACACAATAAAATAAATAAAAAATTAAATTTAAAAATAAAGAAAATAATGATAAAACAAATGCAAGGGTTACCTCCCCGCTAGCACTAAGTTTAACGTCTTCAGCCAGACGCAACCACCCAAATGGTTATGGTGGCTTAAACGTAGTGAACCGGGTAATCTCATCTGCTTTGTTCTTTGGTATCCACCGGTTCTTATGACATGAAAAAGATATCTTGGCAGGCTGTGGTGATTTATCCATAGATGGTCCCCCAGGATATGTAGATTTTCTCTCAATTGAAAATTCTGGACTGCACATTCGGCGAGTCGTGAGGGACGATACTTGAGCTATCAGTGCACCAACAGGATCTGCCATTGCTTCTTTTCAAACTCACCTCGAAAAAAAATAAAACAAAAAAATAAAATAAATAAAATAATAAGAAATAAAAACAAAAATAAAACTTAAGACAAAAATAAAGGAAATAAAGAAAATAAAATTCTAAATTAAAGTTAAGATTACTTGGTAGTAGTATTAATGTGAATTAAACAAACAATCCCCGGCAACGGTGCCAAGAACTTGTTGTGATATTTTTATATCGTACCGCAAGTGTACGGTGTCAAGTTTTAGTATAAATCAGTGAAAGAGTGTCGAACCCACAGGGATTGCGTTAACTCGCACTAAGTACTACAATTGATAATCCTAATTTATTTAGACGATAAATAATAAAGATTTTTAATAAATAAATAAAATATAAAAATAATAAAATAGGAGGAATTAATACGATAGAGATTCTAGATCCTGATTTCACCTAACTGTCACCTATGCATTTGTTATGCCAATTAATCCATGTTCAGTTATATTGTTTATAAGTCAAGACTCCTAAAATATCCACTCCCCTCTCGAGTGCCGAGTGAAAATATCATCAACTACAGACTTCGATATCTCTATAAAAATCCAATAGTCAACAACTCATTACGATTTGTGATTCTATATTAACGACTTCAAAGGACTACAGATTCTCTCGAACTCTATAAAATCCTAGGTTATATTCTCTAGATCTATTCAAAATCCCCTCTATCGAGTGATAGATTCTAAACATTCATCATCGTAAATTGTGGCCAACAATCAAGAAGCATTAAACTCAAAAGAATATAAATAAATCAATAAAACTTCATAACAAAATTGACAAACACAATACAAGGTTCAAGCATTAGTTACATCATTCTCCAGAATTAAGGAGTTAGTTCATGACAATAAAATAAAACAATGAATAATAAGTCATGAATATGATGGAAATCATTAGAGTTCTAAGAACGAAATAAGAAGATAAAACCCGAATTGAATCTCTTCCTCTCCGGACATCACCGCCTTAATCTCCTTTTTTCGCTCTTCAATCCTCTCTTTGGATCTCTAAAAATATTTATTTCTATGTTTTGTGCAGTGTATTAGCCTCCCCTTGAGTGTTGCATGAACTGTTATATTTATAGTTGAGGCTGGGAGTCTTTGGGTATCATTAGGGATCTTAAAAACCCTAAAATTAATTTCCTGGATCGCATCTGACTTTTTTTCTTCCGCAGCGCCGCGGCCTATCAAATTGGCGTCTGGGCGCCAAATCCTCTGGATTATGTATGGGCAAATTGATTGAGGAGGAGCCATGGCGCCTCTATTCTTTATTCCAATTGGCGTCATGGCGCCATATGTATTTATCATGAAAGTGGGCGCCATGGCGCCTTCAATTATAAATGTTAGGCGCTGTGGCGCCTTATTCTCTGTGATTTGTATGAGATTTAGGCGCCATGGCGCCTGATGATCTGTGCCATGGTGCCAATGCTCCAGTTGCTCGTCCTATGTTCCCGAAAGTTCCCAAAACACGTGTAATTGTTCCCCGATCCATGTATTAATGCTCCTACAAATAAAACATCAAATAAACTATAAATAACATTTAAATATCTCGAAATATAACAAAACAGTAAGCTAAAAATACCGTAATAAGTGGGTATAAACCACACTTATCAATGGGTTACTTACCTGGCTCCGCGAGCACTCCAGGTTCTAGTCAAATCTGCCAAAACAAATGTCGAAATGCCGTCAGAATCGCAACTTAACAAAATTATTTACTTTACTTTGAAAAAATCCCAGATCATTCCGGGACAACCAAAATACATCTGATTTTAATGTTTCAGTTCCAATAATCTTAAAACACCATTACAAACTATTCCAAGCCACTAGTTCACCTAAAATTCTCAATTTACGCGTTTTTAGAAAATCTTCAAGAAAAAATTTCCGCAAACGCTACATAAGGGTCCTGAACCCTCTGAAGCTACTCGGATTTATCCAAACATGTTCGTAATATCATAAATAACTCATATTATCGTTAAAATTAAAACATATCATTCTAAGCAAAAAAAACCCCACTTTTATCGAAAACTTGCATATTTTATCGGATCGATCAAACTCGTTCTATTTTCACTCGGATTCTACCAAATGCACATATTCAATATACTAATACTCAATCAATTCAATTTATATCAGTACGCTACTCTACGAAGCTACTGGATACATCTGAATATTTAGAGGAAAACTTGAAATTAGCGACTTTTTACCGGGAGGTCTTACCGAGATTTCGAGGGCATATATGGACTCCAAACGATCCCACGAATACGCTAGAACTGACAGAATTCCGATCAGATATACTGTTCACCATGTGTCACTATTCATCCAAATTTTCATCCCTCGTTTCGCGTGCACCTGACCACAGATCGGAAAAATCATCACTGCCATCTTTTAGTACTCTCGGGGAGCTTCGATTTGGCGGGTGGCTCTGGCCGTGAAACGAAGCGACGAGCCAAGATCGCGAAACCTATTCACGCTCGATTCTCTCATCTTTTATTTTGTTGCCAACGTCCTGGGGATTGTCGCCGGCCACCACAAGGAGATGGGTGGTTGGCGCACCCCTCTGGTCGGTGGCGCAGACCGACGTTGGACAGTAGGCCGCCAGCGCGACCTTGGGTGGCAAAAACGTGTTTAGGGATATGGGGGGGTCATGCAGGAGAGTTGTGAAGCTTATGCGTTTTTCACAATTTCCTGAAACTTAGAGGTATATATAGAAAAGTTTCAGAAAATTATGTTTTGACCCCTGAAAGTTACAATTAGGCCCCTATCATGGGGCTTTCTCCAAAATTCATATTTTTGAATCCCTTCGGATGCAAATTTTAAAAAGTGTTCAACACGGACATTGTTCGTCTCAGAAACATGAATCTGATGGTTTAAAAATCAGCTCAATCAAAGTTTGTTTGCTATTTTTATAACCGAGACAAGAAACTTTTACGCGTATAACGATAAAATTAGAAATCGAGTAATCGGTTTTCGAAACCACGTGTTTACTAACACAACAAAACTTCACTTTAAAAGGTTCTGATCTATTTTTCAATACATAAACTCTTAATTTCGAATAGAATCCCGTTTCAAATTCTAAAATTCATTTGGGAATCTTCCAAAACCATTCCGAAAAATATTCGGGATATTACAAGAATTCTTCATCTATTTATATAATTGGGATTATCTTGATTGTATCTCAATACAATAAGGACACTCCAAGATCTCTTCAAATCGTATTTGGTCTCTTTAATACACTTTCCCAAATTAAATTAGAAAACTTAACTCAATAAGACTTCCCTATTTAATTTATATTAGGACTCTAATTAATTAGGGTGCTAGCCCACTAAATTAAGGTTCAATAGATTAAATATTATTTTGGCCCAATAAATAATTTTAACTTACTTAATTTTAATTAATAACTAATCAAAATTACATTTAATTTAATTTATTTAATATAAATATCATATATTTATTGAAACAATTAAATCTAAATTCTTTATTTCTAATTTATTAATTAAATTAATGTTTCCGGAATATTCTGAATGTCCTAATCTTATTAGGAAATCTTATTTTAGTTGAAAATCTAATTTTCACATTAACTGCCAAAAATAATCACTTATTAACTTTTAATAAAAATCCTTAAGTGTGTTAAAAAAAATAAAAAATAAAATAAACATCCTTAAGTTTGTAACATAGACGAGAACTATATTTGTGCGATCATCCTAGGTTCATTATCGAGTAACAGTGGGATGGTATTAACTCTTTAATATTTCATCTATATGATATCCCACATACTGAGGGTAAACGTCTATCAGCATGTCATGACCCCTAGTCGATGAATAATGTGGGAAAACATATGGGCCTGTTAGAATACACTTCCAGCATGTCATCTCATTCCTTCTGATATTTATGTTGATGCTCCGTAACTTTTTCGATTTACTGGTTCGTGGTTTTCCTTCGCTGCCTCGCTGTTTCGGCTGCTGTTTTGCTCAGTTTTATGTTGTGGATTTGCAGTTTTTCTGGACTGGTTAGCGGGTTTAAAAGTGCAGTTTTTTCAGGGACTGTTTTCGGTGAAAAGGGGCTATTTTTCAGTGCATTTTTCGGTGGTTTCAGGAGGCTGTTCTGAGTAGAATTTGAAGGCAGTTTGGTCGTGGATTTGGAGGCAGTTTGGACGTGGATTGGGAGGCAGTTTCTGGGCTGATTTTGTGTGGTAATTGGCGTGAATGTAAGGTGCAATTTATGGCTGATTTTGTGTGGTAATTGGCGTGAATGTAAGGTACAGTTTGGGGCTGATTTTGTGTGGTAATTGGCGTGAAGGTCAGGCTATTTGAAGGGCAATGGCGTGAAGGTCAGGGAGAGGGGCTGTGTCATTTGTGATCTAGGGACGTTAGAGTTATGTTCAGTTTGCTTGGATGGCTTCTCGTGGCTGTGCAAAGTGTGTGTCTTTGGGAGTGGTTCGCTGCATGGGTGTATGTGTTTAAGGGACGTCTATGGCTTTAGTGCGTAGGTGATGAGTGTTTTCGCTTCTTCTGCTTGGTCGTGTGTTGTCTGGAAGTGTCGATGGAGGGTTGTATTTTGGTGTGTTTCACATGGCCATGCATGGGAGAGAGAAACGTTTATGGCTTGTGCTTTTGGTGTTTAGCGCGTAGGGTTTACTGGTGAAGTGTGAGGGAGATGAGAGAGATGTTTGTGTAATTATGAGGGGTATCTCTAATTAGTATGTTATAAGGAAAAATCTATTTAATAAGGAATATGATTTGATTTGATTTGATTTCTTTAATTTGGGGAGGTGATTTGTCTTGATTTTAGCATGTGTTTAATGTGTGATTTTGTTATTTTGGAAGGAGGTGGGCGTGGGGTTAGAGGCTTTAGGGCGTGTATTTGGTTGTTTTGGTGGGCTTGGTGTGTGGTTTGGTGATGTATGGGCTTGGTGCGTGACTTGTGGGGGGTTTTGGGCTAAGGATAAGTTTAAAACAGAGGCTTAACGAGCAAACCCGAAGCTAAGCAAACGAATTAAATCCAACAAGGTGTCAATTTATGACTCTTCCCTTCCGACGTCTGTTTCCCGCGACTTCCACAACTTAAAGAGGTATTGTCTCCATGTGAGACTCATCATCGGGACTTATATGCAAAAATGCAGTGCCTACAGTCGCCCCCATTTTGATGGGACTTGTGCAGTGTGTGACAATGACAATCCTATCAAAGTTATGCAATGCATTTTTACTTACTTGGCTCGCTAGCTGCCACTTGACATGCATGTTGCTTCGAACTGAGTTGATATTGGTTGTGCCATACCCGACATGCTAAACCACATACCCGAGGTATCGCGGTTGTGTCTCCATACCCGGAGTGCCATACCCGGTGTGCTAAACCCTATACCCGAGGTGTCGCGGTTGTGTCTCCATAAATGGAGTGCCATACCTGGCGTGCCAAACCCCATACCCGAGATGCGTGCTAAACCCCATACCCGAGGCGTCACGGTTGTGTCTCCATACCCGGAGTGACATACCCGGCGTGCTAAACCCCATACCCGAGGTGTCACGGTTGCGTCTCCATACCCGGAGTGCCATACCCGATGTGCTAAACCTCATACCCGAGGTGTCACGGTGTGTCTCCATACTCGGAGTGCCATACCTGGCATTCTGATGATGTGTGGGCCTCAACCCTGGGACTCATCCCCAAAATTGATACTGATGTGTGGTTCATCCCCGAACCTCACTGTATGAGAAAATGGTGGGCTGGTCGCCCCCAGACTTGATCCATTTTTCTATTCTTTTGCTACTTTCATAAATACTACTTCTCACGAGATAATCCCGATAGCTAAACATATTTTCGTCCTCAAATGATGCTTCTTGTCGAAACCAGAGAACCTTCAAAGTACTTGATACGCTCAAATCCGACCGTCTGAACGAGTGATCTGAGCTAGACTCCCAGTGTGTGTGTGTCAAGGTTCTTTCGCAGTTTAGTCCTTAAGTAAGCCAATTCGATGATCTTGTCTCGGAGAATTGGATCAGTGGGTCTAACCAACCTAGATGTCTTGATCATACTCTGTGATTACTTCCTCGTACTCAACATGATATGGTCTTCTTCTTCTTTTCTTTCGTCTCTTTCGTTTCTTTCTTTTCATTTTGAACTTCTTTTTTTCTTTTTCTTTTTCTTTTTCTTTTTCTTTTTCTTTTTCTTTTTCTTTTTCTTTTCTTTCTTTCGACACACCTACCCTTTAATGTAGCATTTCTCCTCATGGTGGTCCTAATACTCGCCCATGGGTAGCTTCACGCTTATCGGTTATATGTGGTCTATTTTTTCCTTTTCTTTTCAGAGACCTTTTCTTTGTTTCCAACCATATCATATATCGTAGCATAAGTAAACTAGGATGGACATCTAGGCAAACGGTCATTCACTGATCTGCCATCTCTTCAACTAGTCATCTCGCCGACCACTCAGGCTTCTACTGCTAAAATTCCGTAATCAAGTGCTCGTGAGTCTAGCCGAGATCAATCAACTCAAAATACCGGATGAAAGCACATCTCACACTTATCATTTCTAAGGTTTCCCTACAGTAAACAATGTCATCACCGGACATATGTCTAACCATCAAGGACTTTTTTTCACACTCCACTAGAATTCTTCCTTTCAACCGCTGATAATATGGGCGTCGCCCCCTGTGATTCCTTCTCGAAAACTGCTGGTAACGCGGGCCTCGACCCTTGGGGTTCATTCCCAAAACTGATGATCATCTGTGGGCCTCAACCCTGGGGATCCATTCTTGAAAACTGTTGATAATGTTTAGTTGCTCTCATCTTGCTTGTATTTTGCCGTTTTTCCTTCTTTTCTTCGAGACCTGCGAACACAAAAACAACAGAATAAAAAAAACGCTTTCATGTGATGTGTACGTATGTATGTGTGGGGGTACTCTCTGTTCCGGATGGGTTAGACCCTCATTGTGCTCCTTGGCGCCATGTGTTTACGCATGTCTCTGGTCTCCCCTAGGTCTGCTTATAGTTTCCTCCTGCCGTTTCTTTTCTAGTGATTGTTCAGTTCTCTTTTGTTTGAAACCTGCAAACATAGAACAAACACAAAAATTACAAGTACGTTACGTGTATGCATGCATGCATGGGTGAATTTCCTATTCTGTTGGGTTAGGTCTTCTGCCAGGTCTTCCGGAGATCGTTTGGTCTTCTCTTTCTCAGGCAAAATATTGCTTCAACCTGTCCACATTGATTGGCTCAGTGAACTCATTCCCTTCTAAATCTGACAGTCTTACTGCCCCATTTCCCATTACTTTCTCGACTATGTAGGGTCCTTCCCAGTTGGGTCAGAACTTTCCCCTCGGATTTGTCGTCGACGGCTTCAACTGGTTAAGCATCAGCTCACCCTTTCTGATCTTGGTAGGACGCACCTTCTTGTTGAATGCTCGAGCCAACCTCTTCTGGTATATCTGTATGTGATGCAAGGATTTCATTCTTTTCTCATCCAGCAGTGCTAACTGTTCAAATCTCTGCGAGGCCCATTCCTATTCAGGTAACTCTGTTTTTGCTAATACCTGCATAGACTGTATCTCAACTTCCACTATCCGTTCCGTAGACCAAAGAGTAAGGCGTGGCTCTCATTGTTGTTCTCACATAAGTTCTGTATCCCCACAGGGCGTACGGTAGCTTATCGGCCCAATCTTTGTAATTCTCCGTCATTTTGGCTAACATCTTCTTTATTGTCTTATTGGCTGCCTCGACAGCTCCATTTGCATGCGGTCTGTACGGTGACGACTTATGATGTCCTATCCCGTACCTCTGTAGTATTGCTTTCGTTTCTCCTTGAAACTGGACTCTGTTGTCCGTTACTACGTGATGCGGCATTCCATATCGATATATGAGGTTCCAGGCTATAAACTTTGCCATCTGCCTTGCTGTAAAGTTGCGAAACGACTCGGCTTCCACCCATTTTGAAAAGTAGTCTACTGCCACTACTATGAAAAGATGTCCATTCGATGAGTGCGGTCGAATTTCTCCGATCATATCAATTCCCCATACTGAGAAAAGCCACGTCTCTGACAGCCCGTGAAACTTTGTATGCAGTAAATGGTTCAAGTTACCGTGCGCTTGACAATCATGACAATGCTTTACCAGCTTCGCGCAGTCAGCTTCCATGGTCGACCAGTAAAAGCCTTGTCTTACTATCTTGCGGGATAAGTTAAATCTGTTCATGTGCGGTCCACATACTCCGGCATGTACTTCTTCCATTGCCTTCTGAGCCTCTTTTTTTCTTAAACATTTCAGCTGAATGCCATTTGCTTGTCTCTTGTATAGTTCTCCCTTCAGACTCACATATTGGGAAGCCAACTTCTGGATGGCTATCATGTCCTTTCTTCTTGCAACTTCCGGGAATTCCCCATGTTCTAAGTATCGCTAAATATCATAGTACCATGGTTTCCCATCGTCGACCTCTACTTCCAAAATTATTTCTATCTCATAAACCGGTCTGCTTGTTGTTGTCAACACTAGAGGTCTCATTACCAATTTCTCTGGATTTTCCCAAGTTGCGGCCAGTGTAGCTAACACGTCTGCCATTTGGTTCTATTCCCGCGGCAAGTGCTGGAATTTACAATCAGGGAGGGCCTGTGCCAGATTCCTAAGGTGGAACAGGAGGTTTCAACCGTTCTTCCTTTAATTCATATTCTCCTTGCATCTTTCGGAATACCAACATCGAATCTCCGTAGATCTCCACGTTCTTAGCGTTCAAGGTTATCAATGCAGTCAGTCCAAAGGCGCATGCTTAATACTCTACCATGTCATTATCAAAGACAGGGATATCATCACTCAATTTGTTCGGAGGTTCCTCACGCCTTTCATTCTCAGAGCCTCCCCCAACATGGGGCACAGCCATATTGGCCACAGCGGCGGTCAAAGCTTGTAGTTGCTTGGTAACCTCAGTGAGATTAGTCTCCAACTGATCCATACGAGATTCCTCGTTCTTTTATTCACTCATGTTTGCTAACGGCTTTTTGACGAGTCTTCCCTCTTACCCATAACCCAACAGATATCTATGATGGCTTTTAAGACACAAAGGGTTAACATGATGTGTGTATGCATGAGATACGTGCGATGTATGGAATATATAAGTCGGCCCATTATCATTTTAAAGCATTCAATCATACTATTGCGCGGTGCAAACTTGTCCCAGTTGAAAAGGCCCAACAGGTTTACACTTTTACGATAACATGGCTAAACAACTTCAAATGATGAGGGGCCTAAACACAAAATGGCCCATTGGCATTTTAGAAGCTTTTGGCCCAATTGTCATAAGGCACGAACCCGTCCCAGTTTAAATGGCCCAATAAGCCCATACCTCATGACAAAAGGTCCAACTGAACCCAAATGACGATAGTCCCAAATGTAAACATAAATGGGTGTTTTCTATCGGTCCTACAACTACAGTTCACAAGTGGGTTTATGGGGGTCTAGACAAAGGCTCCCGCTGGCGAAGGATTTCCCACAACTAGGACTCCCCACTCAAGGGTTCGAGCGACCAAGTAAGCGCACCTTTTTTATATACTAAGGTACGTGCCAACGAGTGATGATACATGACTGACTGTCAAATGGATTTCTTATTGAAGATTCCCCAGAATGATGGTGGAGCGAACTCTCTTAAATACCCAAGCCTCTTAGGCTCTTATCGCCTTAGTGACAGGAATAAACAATAGGTCCTCCAAATTAGTCCATCACGATAAGCTTCGAGTAAATGATTATCTAGGTGTCTTTCACAGCTTTTCCTTATAGAAAGGTAGTGAATGAAAGAATACACCAAACCATTACCTAGCTCTAATGGTGCCTTTGATTGAACCTCTTCAACCCACTGTAGACACGGTTAACTAAAACAAAAATCACAAACATTACAAGACATTATTTCGGGGCCGATTCTCTATCTCCAGTGGAGTCGCCAGACTGTAGGACACAGAACTTGACGACACTGTTCTAGGCTCGCGGCCTAGTCGGGAGTACGGAATAGCCCACGGGGGAACTAAACCGGAGAAATAAAATGGAGTCGACACCCAGTGTGAACTGGGAAAAATGATTTAAGGCCGCACTCACCCCTCGCAAGGGAAGACCTCAAACCGTTGGGTTCAAAATGGTCACTTACTTATGCCACTTGTAATGAAAA
>SKCR01051632.1:0-15328 GCA_019454045.1 Zanthoxylum bungeanum | reverse complement strand
ATACTTTTTATACTACTTGAACGATACGTGCTCTTGCGTTATACGCGTGTGATTACGCACCGGTCAAGTTTTTGGCACCTTTGCCGGGGACTTATTTATCTTTCACTATTAGTTTTGAGGTTAGATACCTTTACTTGTATCTAATTTTTTTTTACTTATTATTTTTGTTTTCTTGTGTTTCAGGTTCTCAGAAACCACATGAGACGAACCAGAAGCTTTGAACTCCGACCGCTCGACCCAGAAATTAAAAGAACCATCAGACAGTTTAGAAGGGAAATTCGTGAAGACCAAGAAGCTTTAGTCAACATGGAACCTGAACCTTTGGAAGTTGCACCACCAATACCCATTCGAGACAGAACCATTCAGGTGGTCGACGGCTTCATTTTCTATATTGTACTTCCTCTTTTACCAGCAAATGCATGTGACATCAAAACATGCATCCAGATGATTCAGCAGTCAGTACAGTTTGGGGGAAATGCAACTGAAGATCCTAATGCCCACATCAGCAACTTCTTGGAAGTTTGCGGTACTTTCAATTACAACCGAGCAGCTGAAGAAGCAATGAGACTGCGGGTTTTTTCATATTCCCTGAAAGACAGAGCTAAAGCTTGGCTACATTCACTACCAGCAGGTTCCATAATAACTTGGAACACTCTAGCCACCAAATTCCTTGCAAAGTACTTTCCACCAGCCAGAACAGCCAAAATGAGAAATGACATCACATGTTTTGTAAAACAAGATTCAGAATCCATTTGCGAAGCTTGGGAAAGATTCAAAGATTACTCCGGAAATGTCCTCACCATGAGATTGCAAAATGGCTACAAGTCCAAACCTTCTACAATGGACTTTCTGGAATAATGAGAACCACAATTGATGCTGCTGCTGGAGGTGCTTTAATGGCAAAAGGAGAAGATCAAGCCTGTGACTTAACTGAAGAAATGGCCAACAACAACTCCTTGTGGCCAACAAAAAGGAGCTTGATTCAACGAATTGCTGGAATTTATGAAATTGGAGCCAACACTGCAGTAAATGCCAAGGTGGATCAGATTTGCAAAAATCTGGAAACTCTCAGCATGCAAGTTAATACTGGATCCACAAGTTCACCATATGGAGGAGCATCAGAGCCAAACCAATATAAAGAGACGGTGAATTATGTCAACAATTTCAACAGACAGGGGAACAATCCATATTCCAACACCTACAACCCAGGGTGGAGGAATCATCCCAATTTCGCATGGAGCAACAATTCAGGGCAAATGAACAACCTATCACCCGGATTCCAACAACAGAACAAAGGCCATGTGGAGGCAAATGAATCAGGAATAACAGAAGTGTTGGCCCACTTGAAAAAGATAGAAGCAAAAACACGACTCTCAAGCAGCAAGATATGATGCTATGTTTCAATCCTAAGCAGCATTAATTCAAAGTCAATCTGCTTATATTAAAGCACTGGAGAATCAAATTGGACAACTGGCCAATACTCAGAGTTACAGACCGCCATGTAACTTTCCTAGCAACAGTGAACCAAATCCGAGGAACATGGGGAATGAGCAATGTCATGCCATCATATTAAAAAGCGGTACTGAAATCAACAAAGATGTTGGAGCCAAAACAACTGCTGAGGAAGTTCCAAAAGAAACAAAGCAAAAAATAGAGGAAAAAGAAGCAAATGAAAAAGAACAGATCACTCCACCTACACCTTTTCCTCAGCGTCTTCAGAAGAAAAAACTAGACAAGCAGTTTGCTCGATTCTTGGAGGTGTTCAAAAAGCTACATATCAACATTGCATTTACAGAAGTGTTGGAACAAATACCCAGCTATGCCAAATTCATGAAAGACATTCTTTCACGAAGCGGAGATTGGGAGATTACGAGACAGTAGCATTATCAAAAGAATGCAACGCTATCATTCAGAGGAAACTTCCTCCAAAATTGAAAGATCCTGACAGTTTCAATGTTCCTTGCACCATAGGAGAACATGACTTTGGTAAGGCTTTGTGTGATTTAGGTGCTAGTGTTAACTTGATCTTTTTCTATTTTCAGGAAACTGCAGATTGGAGAAACAATGCCCACTTCAGTCTCTCTACAACTTGCTGATAGAACGCTCGTATTTCCAAGAGGCGTAGTTGAGGATGTGCTGGTCAAGGTTGATAAATTCATTTTCCCAGTAGATTTTATTGTCCTTGATATGGAGGAAGACGAAGACGTGTCGATCATCCTCGAGAGACCGTTCTTGGCTATAGGTCGAACCATTATTGATGTACAAAAAAGAGAATTAACCATGGGGGTACATGACCAAGAAGTAATATTCAATGTTTTCAAGGCCATAAATTTCCCAGAAGATGAAAAGAATGAGGAATGTTTCAGACTTGATGTGATACACAGTACCATTCAGAATTCCAATGCAATGCAAAGTTCTACTGACAAACTTAAAACATGTCAATTTCCTGTGGAGCCTAAAGATAAAACGTCTTTTGCACTGAAAAAGCCATTCTTGCACTACAAGCAATATAAGAGAAAAAGTTCCACCAGCATAACGAATTGGAGGAATTTCACAATCAGCCTTTTGAGGATGCCAAATTGTACAAAGAAAAGGCCAAGAAGAGACAGGATGAGAAGTTAGTGCGCATACAACTCCAACCAGGGCAGAAGGTACTGTTAAACAAATCAAGGGTGAAATTCTTCCCATGGAAGCCAAAATCAAGGTGGATCAGGTCCATTTGTGATCACTTAGGTTTTACCATATGGAGCTGTTGAGTTACTGGATCCCAACACCAACGAAACATTCAAGGTTAACAGTCAGCGTGTCAAGCACTACTAGGGAGAATCATTTGAGCGACAAAAAGAAAGTGTCACACTTTCAGATCCAGCCTAACGTTCGAGAAGTCACGTCTAGCTGACAACTTTAAACTTAGCGCTAGCAGGGAGGCAACCCATGCAATTTGTGTATAATTGTGATTTGGTGTGATTTAATTTTGTGTGTTTAGTTTTTGCAGATTAAGACATTCAGGATGGAATAAATTCTTGAAAATCTTCACAAGCAATATCATTCTCTCCCTCAAAACTCTCTGATGAAAGTCTACAAAGCTCGCTTGGAACGGATGAGACTTCTGATGATCCATGATATTCATAATGACATTCTTTGGGTAATCGAAGCACGGGTCCAATTAGTAGGTGAGTATTCTGATTCCTGTAATTCTTATTTGCCTTGATTTGGAAGAAGCACCTATGCAAAGAAACGTAGAGCTAAGAAAATGGGTGTTTGTTACAAATGTGCACGCTGGAATTGCAATACTCGTTGTCGTTCTTTAGGAATGGTGTCTGATAATCGCGAAGACAAAATTAAATTCATTAGGGATGGCTTGAGTAAAGAGTCTTTAGATGATATATCTTCGACTTTTGAGACACATCCCAGTGGATATGTTCATATAGCCATTCGCAAATTACATACACAATTCCAAAAAGAAAGACAACAGTTAAGTCTCGGGAATCTGACTCAAAAAGACCCTGTTTGCCAATTTATAAGAAAATTGGATGGGAAGCTTGTCCTGGCGCATAGAGGTCATTCAAGCCGCTACATTTCTTGTACATATTATATCTCTTTGTCTTTTTCCTAATAATTATAATTTGTTTTGTTGTTTTCTTTTATTTTCTCCGACAGGATCCAGAACTTTTTGACTATCACGATTTATTTTACTATTTTGCTATTAATAGTCATTTGGAAGATACTTGTGCTATTATTACTCACCCTTTTCAGGTTTTATAAATTCAACTCATCATTGCACTTTTGAAGACATCCAGAGTAAAACATGGAAACCACTTCAAGAAGACGAGTTGAAAACATCTGTGTGTTTTGCGGTACTAGTGTTGGAGTTAAACCACAATACGTAGAGGCAGCACATGAATTGGGTCGAGTCTTAGCTGCAAGGAATATGCACTTAGTATATGGCGGAGGTAACTTTGGACTAATGGGGATCGTTTCAAAGGCTATACAAGAAGGAGGCAATCAAGTTTTGGGAATCATACCAAAACCCTTTGCGGAGGCAAATCTTATTGGACCATCAAACGGAGAAGAACTAATCGTGCCAGGTATGTCTGAACGACTGGTAGAAATGATTAACCGTTCTGATGCTTTTATTGCTTTGCCAGGTGGCTTGGGTACATTGGAGGAAATTTTTACAGTGTTATCTTGGGCGAACCTGAACATACACCAGAAACCGCTTGGACTGTACAACGTTGAAGGATTTTATGATTTTCTTTGTGTATTTCTTGATGATGCCCGGAGAAATGGGTTCTTGTCAAAACCTTTAAAAGAACTCCTCTTCACTGCCAGAACTGCTCCGGATCAAATTGACCAAATCTTAGCCTATGAACCACAAATTGACCCTATCATTTCAAAGATAAATTGGTCCGAGGACGATCGTGGTAAGAGGCGTAGGATTAATCTGGATCTTAACCTTTAACTTTTCGTGTAGAATTTTAGCTAACCATGTACTATCTTCCAAACTCTTCTTCTATTTTTTAAGACATTGGGGACATGTCTCATTATGTTTGGGGATAGAATTAGTTGATTAATATATTATTTTTAGTTGTGTGTTGTTTTTATTTTCAGTCCAAAATTTTTCGAAAAATTCAAAAAATGAAAATTTTTCAAAATTACAAAAATATTTTGTGTTTTTGTTTTTATTTTGACTAAAAAGGTGAAATTGGTAAGAGATAGCTGAGTAAGGAGTTTCCACTCATGAGAAGTATCTCAAACCTAATTCGGAACAAGTTAATTTTTGTTTATTTCCTTTTGAATTATTTAATTTGTAAATTCTCCATAAAATTGATTAAAATGGATCTGTTGGACAATTATGACCCATAGCATCACTATTTGTATAAAACATGGTGTTGTTGTACAAATTAACTATGTGACAAAGGAAATTGCTCTTTTATCATTTGTAATTAGATTACCGGGATATATAAATGATAAAACTCCATATGATTAGTTCCAGATTGAGATGATATGAGACAGTATCAATCCACGAAGGTTTAATCATTAAAACATCCCTAGTCGGAGTATTATCGAGATTGGACATCGATAATGCGGAATAGACTAGTACTGCACTTGTGCGTGTTATGGAGCATAACGACATAGTTCTCATATATTTGGGTATTGGATACTCATGCAAGTGTAATAGGAGGTTGTGTTTACCAATGGTACGGAAACAGCTTCGCTCTGGATAGACCCATCGGAATTCCATTGGTAGTATGACTATATGTCTATGGAAGTCCGAATCATGGTAGGTGTATTTGGTCTTAACCTGAGACTTGCACCGCTAATACTTGCGACAATCAATATACTTTGGTTTTGGTCGTCCAGGGCTTTAAAACCGGTTCTGTGTACGCCTCTTCTGGGTATATTGAGAATTGTAGTGTATTGGGTGTGATGTCAAGAAGGAAGTATCACTTCAGTCATATGGAGATGATGGTCACGTAGGATACGGAACTGGTGCTCTTATATGCTACAGATATCGGGATATTATGACTAGGTCATGTTTATCCGATTATAGAGACTAGTTACCAGAGATCCGAAATGTGCTTCGTACGGGGCAAACACAATTCCAGCCAAAGGCCTAGCACGTGACATCCAATACTGGATCACAATACGCAATACGACGTATACTACGCCTGATATAGATCACATATTCCTTTAAGAATATTTCTGGAGAATTGGGTAGGCACTGTGCTTTGCTAGAAGCCAACCATGTCTTGTAAATCTGTAAAAACGTAGTACTAGGTACGTACGTGTTCGGATAGTCCGACGACCGATTTACTGCCAACATATCCAGGGATCTCATGGTTTGCTTCCGAAGATTCACCGATGACGTATGACTCGCATAAAATTAATCTAGGATTAATTACGGAGATATTTTATCTGGGATAAAATATTATTTGAAGAGAGAGAACTATTAATTTGGAATTAATCGATAAAATAATATATTCGATATATTATACGAAATTAGATTTCGACGCGAAATTAAAATTAGATTTTAATTCGGGCGAACGAGTTAATTTATAATTAATTCGTTAGCGACGTGAATAGTAATTTTGCTAGTCATAATTATTTAATTATATTTGATTTAATTACGTCGCAACGGAAAATACGTTAATTCGTAATTAGCGAACCCGAGCCCTGGATGTGTTGCAGGCCCACTCGGATTTTGAATCAAGTGGGGCCCACAAATTGTCACATCACCTAGTCAACTTTATCAACTTTTGGTTGATAGAATTTGGTGGGATTTTAGTTAACTTGTTCTACACACAAGTTGGAAAATTGATGGAAGGAATGACCATTACCAAAAACTTGGTTTTGGTATATCATTACTTGATTTTTGAAATCAAGACACAACTTCATCACTTCTCTCTCTCTCCCTCCAACTCTCGGCATTGTGCCAATTTCCTCTCAAGTTCTTGGCTTGGCCGAGAACAAGAAGAAGCTTTAGGGAAGATTTATGGCAAATTTTTCAAAGAGTGCTAGCACACATAAGGGGTCTTACAAAGGTGATAGGGAAACCCATTCATGAGCATGGAATTACCATTTACAAAGCTTGGAGCTTGGAGCACACAAAGAGGGGTTGACCGAAACTTGGAGCACAAAGTTTGGGCATGGCCGAGAGCTTCATCCATGGAGCAAAAATTTTTGTTGTTCTTCGCATCGTAAAAGCCGATCAAAATGAGTATTCCGCAATTTTACTTTGTTGTATTCGAACTTTTCATAGCTTAATTGATCTTGGGATGACTTAGAAAACCCAACAGGATCTTCATATACTCAGTTGACAGGTATTATCAGCATACATGGTAACATACAAACATGAGCTGTAATTGAAAAGTTTGAAATATTCAGTGCTCTAGTTTAATTGGAGGAAGCATCTATAAAAAGCGATGGAGTAAAAAAAAAAACGTCTGAGGTCTGAGTAATTAAGTCCGTAGGGGTGTCTTAACATCTGGTGCCCTAAAGCCAACTGGTTTGGGAGCCACCGACCCAACACTCGCTACATAGATGGAAGATATTGTATAAATAAAAAAAAATTCAAAAATCAAAGAAAAAAATCAGAAAAATCAGAAAAATTATTCCATTGCTGCAAAAAGGTGTGAATTCCGATAAAACTTTATGACAAAAATATTACTCTCTTATCAACTGCACTTGTGACTGTTGTGGGCAAAAATGAGTTGATTAATATTTTTTCGGCTGTGCATATGGAGAATGGTAAATATAATCGGAGAATTTACTTATTCAGTAATTTAGAAAGAAAGAAAACAACTAGTAACTTGGAGTAGAAGCCCTCACGAGACTATAACTCGTCCACTAGGGACACCTAAGGGTTTAAAGGCTTGTTGCAAATGCTAAATGCAACCGTGATCCCTACGAAAGTGGCTTAGTTTAATTTTAATTGTTTCTTGTATTTTATTTTGTTGTTTTGCTCTAGGACTAGCAAAATGTTAGGTTTGGGGGTGTGATGAGCGGAAAATATATCAATATTTACCGCCCATTTTACTTAATATTTTGTTTAGTTTCTCGGGTTTGATGAACGTTTTTATGTGTTATAGTTTATTTTGAAGATAAAATAATATTGGGACACAATAAAATCATTTAGGACGAAATGTAGGTCAAATAAGGGAAAAAATTAGACTTGACATATTAATTTTGAAGATTGGAAACTTGAAAGGGCGTTTTAACGAAGTGCAGTTTTGGAAATTCCAATTTTCCGCATCTGTCGTATTTTGGGCATAACGTTTTAATCCGATATCGGATTGAGCTGATTCAAGTTCCAGATTAAAGAAGACTTAATGATCTACAACTCTAAAAGATAAAATAATTTCGAATTCTGAAGATTTCATGCCCGAAACTGATGAACCATCCAGAAGTGTGTTGTGTGTAATTATTAAAGTCATTTTCAATCATTTTCAAAGCAAAAAAATAAATTAATAAATAAATAATAAAAATTATCAAATCACCACCAAACATGATAAGCAATTAGTAGAGCAATTAATAATGGATTTGGTGGAGCATTTAGTGGAGCAATTAATAATGGATTTGGTGGAGATAAAATTTTGCCTATAAATACCAAGCCATTTCATTTGCAATTTCATACTTTCTTCTAAGGAATTCCTTAAAAATACTAAGAAGATTGTATCTTGTTTGTTTATTTACAGCTTTCAGTAATTAATTTCCGCTTTCGCACTTTCTTTTCTTGACTTTTCAGTTTTTACTTTCCGCAATTTACTTTTACGCACAATACTTTTCTTTCTTTAATTTTCAGTTTTTACTTTTCAGTAATGAGGAGGTAACTCCCATTTGCTGGGGTAAAAGGTAAAAATTTTATTACTAATATTTAGATTAATCTCCCTTAATTATAATATATAAACTAGTTAAAACCTGACTTAACGAGGATACCGCCATATTGGTCGGTTGGTAATTATTTAAATTGGTTTTAACCTGAATAAACTGGATACCGCCTGATTGGTCGGTTGGTAATTAATTATTAATTTGACTTAATCTGGATACCGCCTATATGACTGGTTGGTAATTATCATACAAAGTTAATATATTATATTAAGGGAGATATCTAAAATAGAAGTAATAAAAGTGGATTCTTTTACCTCAGCATTTTCTTTATTGTACTTTTACTTTATTTACTTTTCAGCAATTTACTTTCATCATTTACTTTTCAGCAATTTACTTTCAGAATTTATTTTTCAGCAATTTACTTTCAGCATTTACTAGTCTGTAATTTACTTTCAGCATTTACTTTTCAGCATTTACTTTTCAGTATTTTACTTTATGTCTTTTATTTTATTTAAGTTTTTTTACTACCCGTAAATATGTGTCGTAACTAAGCCAGTTATCTGGGGTTGTGATGAAATCCAATATCACCGGTTTATAAGGGGTTAAATTATAGTTTGGGTAATTTAAAGGTTTATTTTTAAGTCTTAACCTTAATGCGTCTTGTTAACTGGCCATTAATAAGATTGATCTGGTAAATCTAAAATAAACTTGACAAAGGAATTTTAGGTTACAGCCTTAGACTTAATAACTCACGATCTTCCTTGAGGATAGTTAACCCTTTAATATATTTCCTTACAGGATAGACATATACCTGTCGGGCGGGGGGGTAACCTTATTGGAACTTAATCTTAATGAATCCAGGTAATTTGGTTGACATAGACATATGGTTCAATTGGGTTATACTGGGTATTTGCGTCTGACCATCGACAGAGGCTTTCACATGATTTAGTGTTCCAGGTTAGTAAACCGATATATTACACAAACATGAAATAACCACTTCATCTTTTAAAAAGATATTGGAAGGATTCACAACCTTGGATAGTTTTATAAATTTGAATTTTCTTCAATATACTTTCAAGCAAATTTATTTACTTGTTTTAATTTTAAATTCACCACCCAATCAAACAATCAATCCATTAGATACTTGTAAACATTTAACTTCATAAATTGATAACAAAAGGTTTTAAGTCCTTGTGGGATCGATATTTTTATACTACTTGAACGATACGTGCGCTTGCATTATACGCTGTGATTACGCACCGGTCAGTACCGTAGTCCCATCTTTTCCACATGTTTATGGAATAACTTAGGAGGTAAGGCCTTTGTAAGCAGGTCTGCTATATTGTATTGTCCTTGAACCTTCAAGACCACTATGTCTTTTCGTTCAATTATCTCTATAATTATGCGGTATTTCATTTCCACGTGTTTAGACTTGGAATGCGCCATCGGCTCCTTAGCCTACGCGATGGCTCCGTTATTATCACAGTATAATGGGATCAAATCCGCAATACTAGTCACAATGCCAAGTTCTATGATAAAATTTCTAATCCAAACAGCTTCTTTAGCAGCTTCTGAAGCCGCTATAAATTTTGCCTCAGTGGTGGAATCAGCTGCTGAGCCTTGCTTTGAACAACGCCAACTAACTTCACCACCGTTAAGAGTAAATATGTATCATGATGTAGATTTTATGTCTTCTGGATCTCCCTTGAAGTCGAGAGTATGTATAACCCTTAACTTGTAGCTTATTTTCTCCATATATCATAAACTTATCCCTAGTACCTTTAGGATATTTTAGGATATGTTTCACGGCTGTCCAATGATCATTACCTGGATCAGATTGATATTGGCTGGTCATACTGACGCTGAAATTGATGTCAGGTCTAGTACATAACATATCATACATTATGCTTCCAATACAAGAAGCATATGGCAAGTTAGACATCCCAACTCTCTCTTCCTCAATTTGAGGTGCCATTTTCTTCGAAAGATGTATGTCGTATCGGAAATGTATATTTTGTTAGACAATTATGACCCATAGCGTAACTATTTGTAAAAGATATTGTGGTTTTTGTACAAATTAACTATGTGACAAATGAAATTGTTATTTTATAATTTTGTAATTAGATTACTTGAATATATAAATGATAAAAGTCCTTATGATTAGTTCCGGAATATAAGATATGAGACAGTATCAATCCACTAAGGTTTAATCATTAAATATCCCTAGTCGTAGTATTATCGAGACTGGACATCGATAATGCAGAATAGACTAGTATTGCACTTGTGCGCGTTGTGGGAGCATAACGACATAGTTCTCATATATTTAAGTATTGGATACTTAGGAAAGTGTGATAGGAGGTTGTGTTTATCGATGGGACGGGAAAAGCTTCGCTCTGGATAGAAGGTTGAAGGCTCTCTGGTTTCGACACTGAGCATCATTTGAGGGCAATAATATGTACAACTATTGGGACTATCTTGTAAAAGAGAGTAATGTGGTATGACAATACGGAACACCGCATCAAATGATCTACTTTGGCCGAGTGCAAGCAACGAAGAACAAAAAGATAAACCGAGTCTGGGGGCGACCAGTCTACCACCTCACGAATAGGGGACATAATAGAATCTTGAGTCATGGGACCAAAGAAAACCGAGCAATCACAAGAAGAGAACTGGCAAAAGGAAACTGTAAGCTTGCCCAGGGGGCGACCAAAGACATTTGTAGGCAAATGACACCAAGGAGCACAAAGAAAGCCTAACCCATCGGAATAGGAAACACATCCATGCATACATGCATACACGTCACATGCATGCAATTTTTTTCTTGTTTTATTCGCAGGTTTTGAAGAAGAAAAGAGGCAAAACACAACTCAAATCGGGAACAAAACCACAACTCAAATAAGGAACAAGACCCACAACTCAGTTTGGGAACAAGACCCACAACTCAATTCGGGAACAAGACCCACAACTCAAATTGGGAACAAAACCCTCAACTCAAATCGGGAACAAGACCCTCAACTCAAATTGGGAACAAGACCCTCAACTCAAATCGGGAACAAGACCCTCAACTCAAATTGGGAACAAGACCCTCAACTCAAATCGGGAACAAGACCCACAACTCAAATCGGAACAAGACCCTCAACTCAAATCGGGAACAAGACCTTCAACTAAAATCGGGAACAAGACCCACAACTCAATTCGGGAACAAGACCCACAACTCAATTCGGGAACAAGACCCACAATTCAATTCGGGAACAAGACCCACAATTCAATTTGGGAACAAGACGCACTCGGTGGTTCGGGAACAAGACCCAAGGGTCACAGCGCCTCGCCATCAATCTCAACTCAAGTAACGGTTCGGAATTAACCAGGGGTCAAACACCTCGTCAACATCAACTCAGTTTAAAGCGCCTCAGAACAACCGGTAAGTTCGGCAACAGCTGGCGAGCCATGTAAGTAAAAAAATGCAGGCATGACTTTGATAGGATTGTCACTGTCACACACTGCACAAGTCCCATCAAAGTGGGGGCGACTGTAGACACTTGCATTTTTTGCATGAAAGCCCAATGATGAGCCTCGTATGGAGGCACTACCCGATAAGTTACGGAAGTCGCGGGAAACGGACGTCGGAAGGGAAAATTTAGAAATAAATACATCAACAAGTTTAACTCGCTAATTTGCCTCGGGTTCGCTCGATTAATCTATGTTTTAAAATATTAAGCCTCGGCCCAAAACCCCCGCACCCATCCAAAGCCCATTTCGCCAAGCCCATTTCGCCCAAGCCCAATCCAAAATAATAAAACATTTAATTTAAAACACATGTCACAAATTAAATTAAATACCAATTAAATTAAATCAAATCCAAATAAATACTCTTCCTAAATTAAATTAAATCCAATCAAATCCCCTTCATAATTTAAATAAATCACTTACCAAATTAAAGATATTCCCAACCAAAATTACACAAATTTGTTTCCCTTTATAAACTAATTAAACACATCCTTTTTTTGCATGATTCCCTTCCTTACCTAGAAACCCTAGCCCACTCTTATAAAAACATGACAAAAATCAAACCCAAAACCTCTCCATTGGCTCTCACCCCTCACGGTAAAGCAAGAAAGATAAAAACCCTAGTCGCCCTATCTCTCTCATCTCTCTCTCTCTAAAAGCCATCTCAAACCTCATCAACAATGGCAGCTCACGCCATCAATAAACACACCCCCATGTAGCTATAAAATTACCCTTCAAAAAATCAATAAAAACAAACCCTTAGCTAACGCACTAACGATGCAGCCTTCTCTCTATTAAACAGCCACACTCCACGCAGCCTGATCATCACTCAGCTCTCGGCCTTCAACGCACTACCGAGCATCAACCAAATACCCTTCAAATACCTCACGACCAGCTCACTCACGCCCTTCACAACCCCATGCATGCAGCTCACACATATAAGCCAAAATAACGCACAAACAACAAGCCCTTACTGACAAAAAACCAAAACTCACTCACACACAGCCACCTCACAAACCCTCTTCACCGTGAAACAATAACCTTCAACCAGCCCCAAACAAGACAAAACCCACCGAGCAAAAAAATGAACCCTACAACTCTCAAAACAAACACGTCCCACTCTCTACACTCCATACAAACAAATAGCAAGCAACGTGAACAAACAGTGAGCACAAAACAAACGTAAAATAGTCCCTAAAATAGCAGCCCATTACCGAGAAACACCCCTTAAACCGAGACAAAACAGCCCTCAAACACTCTCTAAAATAGTCCCCAAAATAGTCCAAAAATAACCTAAAACAGTCCCTAAACAAACACCCGAAACAGCAGCTAAAATCATCCAAATTTGTGAAGAAAATAGAGAAAACAGACAGAGAAAACGGCGAGCAAAATAGCAGAGAAACCGAGTCAGAAAACCAGAAAGGTTACGAAGTATTAACACTTCCGACGACGACATAAGGCACTCTCGGGAAGTGATTTAAAAGGTAAAACTTGAGGGCACCATTTGTTATATTTTTATTTTGTTATCCCGGACACGTCATGCTTGGTTGGACGTGGAATACGTCCAACCGGGCATGCAAAGTCCTATATTAAAAACGACCAAACTATTGGTCACATATCTCTTTTATCATTCCGTATTTATTTTCCGCATTCATCTTCCTTTAATATTTCACACTTAGCTTACTATTTATCGCTTCCGTTATTTATTGTTATTTCATGACATGCATTATCATATTTCATCTATATATTAGGTTAATGATTGCATTATGTTAAATGGTCGGTGCTATCTCTCGCGGTATATCGGATGGAAACCCAGACGTAAATTTCGTAGCCGAATCCGAATGGACGGTAGTGCGGTCTGTACTTGGGATACAACTCCACGTATCGCTTGAGAAACTTTCAAGCACGTGTTACATTTTGGTATTTAATCTTGTGTTTATCGTTCCGCCATTATTTTCTGTGTATTATTTCTTTGTCTATGCATTGTTAATCTTGATGCGCATGGGCTAATCATGTGGGGGTAAAGGTCCTCTATTCAAGGGAAATGCCTAAAGGCTACCTTTACCACGATGTTTTGTCGCGTTAGACGAAGTATGTTTGATTGAACATGAGATATGTTCAATCGAGCATACGAGGTCCCATATTATTTATTTGATTATTCATGCATTGTAATCTAGTGCGCATGGGCTAATTACGTTGGTTTAAAGGTCCTCAATTTGAGGGAGAAACGGCCCAAAAGGCTACCTTTACCACAATATTTTGCCGCGCCTTTTTATTATTCCGTTATTTACTTTCCGCATGTTATTTATTTATGCATTGTTAATCTAGTGCGCATGGGTAATCATGATGGATTAAAGGTCCTCTATTCGAGGGAAATGCCTAAAGGCTACCTTTACCACGATGTTTTGCCCCGCCGGACGAAGTACGTTTGATTGAACATGAGATACGTTCAATCGGGCATACGAGGTCCTATATAGATGTTGGCCTCAGTCGCATCTCTTTCATCATCATGTTACTTACATTTTGCATACTATTGACTTCACTATTCATCTTTGTTTTGGTTGTTGTTTTGCATCTTTTCATCACATGTCATGCATGTTTACTTCTTTGGTCATTTCATTTGTATTACATACCAAATTATGAGTGCTTGTTTTTTTATTATTAATGCTTTTACAATTATCATTTATTACACCTACTGCACTTCTTTGTTTAATATGTCTATGGAATTATACCTTTGTCTCCCCTTTTTTATTCTATTTACGTTTATAGGTGTGCAATCTTGTGTGTTGATTACATTCTCTTGCATGTGTTGCATAAGACTTGGTTATACTATTGCATAAATCTTTTCATTACAATTGGCATAAGTAAGGGACCATTCCGAACCCAATGGTTTAAGGTCTTCCCTTGTGAGGGGTGAGTGCGGCCTTAAATCATTTCCCAGTTCACACTGGGTGGCGACTCCATTTTATTTCTCCGGTTTAGTCCCCCGCGGGCTACTCTGTACTCCAAACGGGGCGCGAGCCCGATACCGTCGCCGATTTCTGTGTTCACAGTCTGGCGACTCCACTGGGGATAGAGAATCGGCCCCAAAATAATGTCCTGTAATGTTTGTGATTTTTGCTTTAGTTAACTTGTCTAAAGTTGATTTAACCAAATGTATTAGAGTTAGATAATGATTTGGTGTCTTCCTTCACTCACTACCTTTTTATAGCCAAAAGGAAAAGCTGTGAAGACATCTAGATAATATTTACTCGAATCTTACCTTGGAGTATATTTAAGTGATGGACTAATTTGGATGATTTGTTGTTTATTCATGTCACCAAGGCGATAAGAGCCTAAGAGGTAAGGGGGTTTAAGAGAGTTCGTTCCACCCTCCCTCTGGGAATGTTCAATAGAGGAATCCATTTGACAGTTATTCATGTATCGTGAAGTCATTTTCGCTAGAAACGGCGGATCATTATATGGTTCATCACTCGGTGGCAACCGTACC
>SKCR01051631.1:0-15379 GCA_019454045.1 Zanthoxylum bungeanum | reverse complement strand
GGTTATACAAAATCGTCAGAATGTTATAACATTCTCCAAAAGGTTTCCTTTTCAGGAAAGCGATTTTGATTTGTAACTGACACATTTCCTTGTGGTACAACAACTAGTATCCAAAATAGTTGTTATACATGGAATCCATTCTGGACTCATGGCACTTTGCCAAAACAGGGAGTTGATACCTTGTATCATTTCCTCGTACGTAGTCTGTTGGTATTCCTCAATAAGATTTACATCTTTATGAGGTTAGATCAGAAACCCATACCCTAGGTTGTTTTCTGACTCTATCCGATCTACCCTGTTCTTGTGTATTCGAAGATTAATGGTACAGATTCATCATTGATGAACTGTTTGTGTTCCATTAAGGACTTCGTGCTTTGAATAGTATTACTCTGATTTTCATCGAGTATCACTATCCTCCCACTGACCAATGCATATCGGTATTCCTCTCAGGAAAACCGCATGGTGAGCAACAATCATATTGTTCTCATGTGAGATTTACAAGTACTATACTTAAGGTTTCCCTTAGGATAACCTATATTGGCACTTATCCAATTTGGGTCTTTTAGTTGGTATCATCCAAACGTTATGCCTGGCATACCCAAATTATCAGGAATGTGAAACCCCGTTTCTTTCCTGTTCATACCCTATATGATATCTGTCAAACAGATTTATATGGAACCTTATTCTAAATAAGTTTTGCACTGTTAATATATATCCTGTTTGAAGGAAATCATAGCTCAGAGCGACTCGTGATAAACCTTATCATGTCCAACAAAATTCGGTTTTAGTTCGGACACACCGTCTAACTGACGTGTCTCGAGGAGAGTCCTCATATGAAAGAATATTGTACTCTTTCATTTATGTACGAAACTTAATGCTTAAGTATTTTCATTACGGTCTTACCGCGATGGTATAATACTATAGTCGATCTGTTTGTATACTTCGTGTCGAAACTCAAAGTTTCGGATTTGTGTTCTTCAAAAGAAACACATAACCATAACGTGATGCCACATCCGTTAAGGTCACGAAATATTCATGTTCACATCTAGCCAAGCTAGATATGGGCCCACTTACTTCACCATGAATAGGGCTTACAGATCGGTGGCCTTTACACTATTACCTAGTAAATAGTATTTTAGGTACTTTACCTAGTAAACTAGAATCGTAGACCTTATTTGATTAGTCAAATCAGTCCTAGTACCCACTCTTCAAAAGTGTGGATATACGAGTCTCGTTTAATTGTGTTCCAGACAACAATGCCACAAATAAGTCTCTATTGATCAAATCAATATGAGCTATTTATTTGTCATTTTATATGTTTGAGATTTTATTTATATTCAAAATATAAATTTTGTTATTCACATCTATTGTGTTTATCTCGGTATCATATTTATATAATAAAACACTTAGTGTTCTAGAATATAAAGGTTTTATCCGCAACGGATTAAACACTGATATAGAGATAATGTCTCTAGTCAAACTAGTTACATTATAACAGTACCTAAACTTAGGTATCTACGGTCGAAACAGCGACTTTCGTCCCGTTTCTGATTCGCAGAGTAATCCCAGCTTGAAGTCAGTATCCAGCTCATAGCGGATTCTGAACATCAATACATATATTTTATGTACCACACTAAGTATTTAAAATCCAATTTCAATACTAGTAGTTAACAAACTTTGACAAATATTTTAAAGTCAGAGCCTCGCCCTTTCTTTAATTCCTTCGTGTCTTCCATATCCAAATGGTAGTCACTTTGGGATATGTCAATTATCCTTTTTCAATATTTAGGAACCTTAGGCCAAGCCTTGGGTTTTAGAATATCGAAATGATGTGCCACCTTGTGCAACTTGCCCAATTGCAAACTTTAACTTTAAAATAGATTTATTGTCAAGTATATTAAATTAAGCACTAAAGTCATCATCACATAAATCTTCCAAAGATTTCATGCTCTACTTATTTTGCTTAATTTTGGGCGTAAGGTATAATAAGTTATTTTATCAAATAAAGTAACCTATTATTTATTCCCAATTTGAAAATTAAATCATTTAAAATATTTTAATCCCAGATATATTTTAAATATCCAACTTTTCAATTTCTTATCTTGATTACAATAGTCCAACTATTTAATCAACGATTAGTGGTATATATATATTATAATGATTATAATAGTCCAACTATATAATCAAATATAATCCAAATTAATTAACCTCAATTACATCGATTACTATAATCGACATACTTGGCAATTTGGGGATTTTTCGTCCAAATCGAATTCAATCCAATTGATTCCGCAATCGACGTTAAATCATCATCCCGAATGATTTCCAGCACTTCCAATTGTCAAAAATCAAAAATCCCAAGACATTAAAGAACATTACATATTCGGCCAAGGAGGAATTTTGGGGGGAAAAAGATCCAATCCATTTTTCTTGAAATTGACCATGTCAATCTTCAATTCAAACACAATTAAGCATACAAATCCATCCAATTTAATTTATCATGCTCAAATTCAAGTTTGCCCAAATTTTAGCCCTAACATTTTTCATGCTTTTAACCTAAGCTCTTGATGCCATTGTGGAGTTTCTAGAGGTCCCAAGATCAAAACTCAAGCATGAATCATAAGCAAATACAACGATTTAAGTGCGGAATACTTACATCGAGCGGTTGAGAGACGATTTGGCAACAAAAACGAACTGAAATTTTGCTCACTGCCCACTGCTCATGTGCGCCCACTGCAGCAGTTTGTGCTTATGTTTTGCTCCATTTTGATCAAGAAAAACGAGCTCCAAGCTTCATCAAAACGTTCCTTGCTCATGGGAATACTTCCCTTATCACCTTGGCATGATCCCGGAGTGTGCTAGCACTCTTGTTTTGCCACAAAACACACTTGCTTCCCTCCATTTCCTTTTGTTCTCTTCGGCAGTTCACTGCCCCTTGAAAACCAGAAATGGCGTGAGAGAAGAGAGGAGAAGAAGAAGAGAGAGTTTTCCTTTTTCAATTTACTTCTTGTTTTTGTTTCATCAAAAAACGTGTGAAGCCAAATGAAAAGCAATCATGTATCAAATACAAAAAAATGAATTTTTAATTAAAAACCCTTCAAAAACCGTGAAAGGTTTTCCCTCCAAAGGAAAATTCATGATTTGCCATCATTACCTCACATTGAGAATAGAGACAATGTATCATCCCTCAAAGGTGTCTAGATACATCCATCATCTATTCGTGTCAAGTAATGAGATATCGCGATGTGATTTGCGGATTCCACCCGTATCAAAATACGAATGTGTCCGCAAACACTTTCGGGCCCAAATTCGCTAATTCCGAATTAACTAATTTCCGTCGCGACGAGAATTAAATAATTACGCCTAGCGGAATTATTATTCACGTCGCTAACGAATTAATTCTAAATTATTCTCTCGCCCGAATTAAAATTTAATTTTAATTCCGCGTCGAAATCTAATTTCGTTTAATATATCAAATATATTAATCCTCGATTAATTCCAAATCAATGTTTCTCTCTCTTCAATTGATATTTTATCCTAGATAAAGTGTCTCCGAAATTAATCCCAGATTAATTCTCTCTCTCATCATATTAATCCCAGATTAATATAAGTGCGAGTCATACGTCATCGGTGAATCTTTGGGAAGCGACCCATGAGATCCCCGGATATGTTGGCAGTAAATACGGTCGTCGGAGTATCCGAATCACGTACGTACCAAGTACTACGTTCTACCGATTTACGAGACAAGGTTGGCTTCTAGCAAAGCACCAAGTCTACTAATTCTCCGGACATATTCTTATAAGAATATTAAGATCTGTATCAAGCGTAGTATATGATTGTATTGTGCATATCGGCCCAGTATCGGATAGTCACGTGGTAGGCCTGGGGCTGGATAAGTGTCTGCCCCGTACGAAGCACATGTCGGATGTCTGATAACTAGTCTCTATAATCGGATATACATGACCTTGTCATAATATCCCGATGGCCGCGCAGCACTTAAGAGCACTAATACCGTATCCTGCGTGACATCATCTCCAATATGACTGAAGTGATACTTCCGTCTTGACATCACACCCAATACTCTACGACTCTCTGATAAACCCAGAAGTGGTGTACTCAGAACCCGTTTAAAGTCCCCTACCACCAAGAGCAAAGTCTATCGATTATCGTAAGTATTAGCGATGTAAGTCTCAGGTTAAGACCATACACACCTACCTTGATTTCGGCCTCCCATAGACACATAGTCATAATACCAATGGGATTCCGAGGGGTCTATCCAGAGCGAAGCTGTTTCCCGTACCGTCGGTGAAACACGACCTCCTATCGCACTTTCATAAGTATCCAATACTTATATATATGAGAACTATGCCGTTGTGCCCTCACAAACGCGCACAAGTGCAATACTAGCCTATTCCGCATTATCGATGTCCAGTCTCGATAATACTACGGCTAGGGATATTTAATGATTAAACCTTCGGGGACTGATACTGTCTCATATCATTCTCAGTCCAGGTACTAATCATAGGGACCTCTCTTCATTTATATATCTATGGTGATCTAATCACAAATGATGAGAGTGCAATTTCTTTGTCACATAGTTAATTTGCTACAACAACACAATGATCTGTGCAAATAGTGACGCTATGGGTCATAATGTCCAACAATGTCTATGTCAACCAAATTACCTATATTCATTAAGATCAAGTTCCAATTATGGCTACACCCGCCCGACAAGTATATGTCTATCCTGTAAGGAAATCTATTAAAGGGTTATCTATCCTCATGGAAGATCGTGGGCTACTGAATCTAAGGCTGAAACCTAAAATCCCTATGTCTAGTTCATTTTAAGTTTACTATATCAATCTTATTGGTGATCAGATAACAAGAAGTATTAAACTTAAGACTCAATAAACAAACTAAAGAATTACCATAAAAAGAAAATCAATTATTAAGCCTAGTAATATTGTGTTTCATCACTTCCCTATAATCAAATAAAATGCTGGGGTTAGAGGATCCACGTTTAATATTTCTTATCTAGGAATCTCACTTATTATAAAATATAAATTATTTAATGTTCTGCTTTCTCAGGAATTAATAATGTTAAATAATTAAAACCAGCCATATAGGCGGTAATCCATTTAGTCCAACTACACCAGCCCTATAGGCGGTAATTATCTGTCACATAAAGACCAGCCATATAGGCGGTAAGTAGGTAAAGTAATTTATATTTAACCCGACCATATAGGCGGATAATAATTCTGACATTAATTAATCCGGTTAAATTTTAATTTATAAATTATAATTAAGTGAGATTTACCTAGATAATTATATTAAATATTTCACCTTTTACCCCAGCAGAAATTTAACTACAAATCATAAAAGAAAATAGAAGAAGAAGAACTATTATTATTACTGAAAATTAAAATACATAAATTAAATATTATTTATATTTACAAAAACTAGATGCAATCCTCTAAAAATAGGGAAAAGCTCCCAAGGAAATCACACCAAATGAAGTGGTGAAGAGCTCAATTTATTGGCAAACTCGCCAACCGGCGTCGCGACACTAAAGTGCTTGGCGTCGCGATGCCCGCACAAGTCTTTGGTCCACGCGGGTTGACTACGCGTACGATGTTGGCATAATCAAATGATGACACGTGGCACGCGGTGAGAGTGGTCCAATGAGAGCTTGACACGTGGCAAAATGTGATTTGCCAATAATTCAGTCCCATGAGAAGTGACAAGTGTCACGCGGAGTGTCGGCACCATAGGTTTTTGACACATGGCACACGGTGCATTTTAGCTGATCTCACATGATTCTTCCGTTTTGGCCACAGTCTCAAGCACTGATCACACATATCAACCCGCAAACTGGAATACTACTCTTATAAGAAAATAGTATCCGAGAGAGTGTCGATTATTTATCGTATCTTTACAAACTTCATGTGTTTCAACAAATGACCCAATCATACCCTTATGACCGGATCTTTTGAACCGGGGGAGGAGAATGTCAAAGTTATTTTATCCACACATAAGATTGTAAAGACCTCAAGTCTAAGGACTGGACTAGCCATATAATCGATACATGAAAGTTCTCACAGACACATGGGATAAAAACTCCATATGAAAACTTTCGGCGGTCAGTTCGATGGACACGAGCAACTCATGCATCCTTGTGATACACCAAGTGGAAGGATCTCCGCTAGTAGCATATGAGATCGGCTACTCCACTTAAGGGCGGATCATATCATCATGCTAGTCTCTCCGCTTTCTGAACGCCCAGATTATTCACAAAACTATGACTAAGACCATTTAAGAGTAATGATTCTCATAAGGCGTGGAAGTCATCGTCTTATTACTCCAAGGGCTTTATTACAGTGTTGATGATTCATATAAGTTATGTAAGACACGTATAATAAAGATTGACATTTTATTAATTAATGAAAATATTACAAATACATGTACCTATAGCCCATCCACAAGTTGGGTATATGGCATATCTCTAACAATCTCCCACTTGCACTATAGCCAACTAGTATGAATCTTGACACCATAGTCTTGGGTGTGCCTATCATGCTTTTGTTGAGTCAGCCCTTTATTCAGAGAATCTACAAGATTATCTTCTGTGGGTACTTTCTCTATAATAACTTCTTTTCTCTCAACAATCTCCCTGATGAGATGAAATCGCCTAAGTACATGCTTGGATTTCTAGTAGGACCTTGGTTCCTTTGATTGAGCAATGGCGCCCGTGTTGTCACAGTACATCGTGATTCCATTTTTTATCGCATGAAGCACTTCCAGTTCCGTGATGAACTTCTTTATCCAGACTGCTTCTTTAGCTGCCTCAGATGTTGCAATATACCCGGTTTAAGTGGTGGAGTCTGATGTAGTTGATTGCTTTGATCTTTTCCAACTGACAGCACCGTCAATCAAAGTAAACAAATATCATGTTTGCGATCTACTGTCATCTCTGTCAGTTTGAAAGCTCGTATCACAGTAACCAATGACTTTCATCTCAGAACAATCTCCATATGTCAAAAACACATCCTTAGTTCTTCTCAAATACTTAAGGATTGTTTTGACAGCTGCCCAGTGTTGCTCACCAGGATTTGTCTGATACCTACTCGTTAAGAGTATAAGAGACATCACAGGTCTTGTAAACACACACGTATAACGCAAGCGCACGTATCGTTCAAGTAGTATAAGAATATCGATCCCACGAGGACTTAATTCCTACTATTGTTATTAATTATTGATACTATTTATTTACAGGTATCTAATTATAGGGAGAAGAGAATGATTGGTTTTGGTTGCTTGAATGTGGTTTTGCAAAATAAAATAAAAACATACTCAAAAGAAAATATTAAGGAAAATATAAGGAATGACTCATGGATCTAGGGTCGTGATTCCACACAATATTATTATAAAGATGAATTGATTCTCTTATCTATGTGTAATAAATCAGTTTGCTAACTTGGAATACAAAAATATGCAAAATCATTTTTCGGCGATCAGACGCAAATACCCAGTATAACCTAATTGAACCATATGTCTATGTCAACCAAATTACCTGGATCATTAAGATCAAGTTCCAATTATGGCTACCCCCGCCCAACAAGTATATGAATATCCCGTAAGGAAATCTATTAAAGGGTTATATATCATCAAGGAAGATCGTGGGCTATTGAATCTAAGGCTGAAACCTAAAATCCCTATGTCTAGTTCATTTTAAGTTACCATATCAATCTTATTGGTGATCAGATAACAAGAAGTATTAAACTTAAGACTCAATAAACAAACTAAAGAAATACCAAAAAAGAAAATCAATTATTAAGCCTAGTAATATTGTGTTTCATCACTTCCCTATAATCAAATAAAATGCTGGGGTTAGAGGATCCACATTTAATATTTCTATCTAGGAATCTCACTTATATATAAAATATAAATTATTTAATGTTCTGCTTTATCAGGAATTAATAATGTTAAACAATTAAAACCAGCCATATTGGCGGTAATCCATTTAGTCCAACTACACCAGCCCTATAGGCGGTAATTATCTGTCACATAAAGACCAGCCATATAGGCGGTAAAGTAATTTATATTTAACCCGACCATATAGGTGGTAATAAATTCTGACATTAATTAATCCAGTTAAATTTAAATTTATAAATTATAATTAAGTGAGATTTACCTAGATAATTATATTAAATATTTCACCTTTTACCCCAACAGAAATTTAACTCATAAAAGAAAAGAGAATAAGAAGAACTATTATTATTACTGGAAATTAAAATACATAAATTAAATATTATTTATATTTACAAAAACTAGATGCAATCCTCTAAAAATAGGGAAAAGCTCCCAAGGAAAGCACACCAAATGAAGTGGTGAAGAGCTCAATTTATAGGTAAACTCGGCAACCGGCGTCGCGACGCTGAAGTGCTGGGCGTCGCGACGTCCGCACAAGTCTTTGGTCCACGCGGGTTGACTACACGTACGATGTTGGCACAATCAAATGATGACATGTGGCACGCGGTGAGAGTGGTCCAATGAGAGCTTGACACGTGGGGAGAATGTGATTTGCCAATAATTCGGTCCAATGAGAAGGTGACACATGTCACGCGGAGTGTCGGCACCAAAGGTTTTTGACACACGGTGTATTTTTGCTGATATTCTGAGATGATGACATGTGGCACGGCGCACGTTAGCGTAGATTATGATAGTCGGCATCTTAGGATGATGACACGTGGCAGGCGCATTTTAGCAGATCGACTGTGATGGTGACACGTGGCACGGCGCACGTGAGTATAGTCAACTTTTCATATTCTGACTTGTGGACTGTGGAGTTTCAATCAAGTCCCAAGGATCACAAACATGCATAAAAACGAGTTGAATACACAAAGGAGTAAGGCGGAATACATACTCACATAGATGGGTTTGATGCTAGGAAGAACAAGTTGCATTTTTGCCTCCCTCCAAGCTCGGTTTTGGACTCCATTGAGCTGTTGTGATGCTCGGTTGGGGCTATTTTGATGCCTTCTAAATTCGGCCATTGATGACTCCATGGAAGCTCAAAGCTTCAAGCTCCAAAAATAAATCCAAGCTCACAAATTCGTTTCCCTATCACCATAATATAACCCAAGGTGTGTGCTAGCACTACTCTTCTTCCTTTGCTTCTCACAAATTCGGTGAAACCAGAAAATTTTTAAGCAAAATCGGCTTGAAGCCGTGAAGGAGGGGGAGAATAAAGAGAGGGAAAAGAGGAAGACCGTATGTCTTGCATGTAAGAGAGAGAAAAGCTTTTACTTTTGTTTTATATATTTATTAAGTAAATAATAAATAAAACATATATTACTTTTTAATACAAAAGTCAAAAAGCAAGAATAAATAATGTTATATTTCATTTCAAGCTTTTAAAAGCTTTTCATCAACTCAAATCAACTATTCACATCAAATCCATCCACTTTAATAAAGTGACAACATGTCATGTCACATCACTCAAAGTGACAAGTGACTTGACGATTGATGCGACTAGCGATTTGACGCTTGATGTGACTTGCGTGCCGCGCTCGAATTCGAAATGCGAATGCGCTCGCAATCACTCTCGGGCTCGGGTTCGCTAATTCCAAATTAACGAATTTTCCGTCGCGTCGTAATTAAATGATTACGCCTAGCGAAATCACTATTCACGTCACTAACGAATTAATTCTAAATTAATTCGTTCGCCCGAATTAAAATCTAATTTTAATTCCGCGTCGAAATCCAATTTCGATTAATATATCGAATATATTAATTTTATCGATTAATTCCAAATTAATCGTTCTCTCTCTTTAATTAATATTTTATCCCAGATAAAATATCTCCGCAATTAATCCCAGATTAATTTTCTCTCTCTTCTAATTAATCCCAGATTAATTAAAGTGCGAGTTATACATCATCGGTGAATCTTCAGGAAGCGACCCATGAGATCTCCGGATATGTTGGCAGTAAATACAGTCGTCGGAGTATCCGAACACGTAAGTACCTCGTACTACGTTTATACCGATTTACAAGACAAGGTTGGCTTCTAGCAAAGCGCCATGCCTACCCATTTCTCCAGAAATATTCTTACAGGAATATTTAGATCTGTATCAAGCGTAGTATACCGTAGTATTGTGTATATCGGCCTAGTATCGGATAGTCACGTGCTAGGCCTGGGGCTGGATTTGTGTCTGCCCCGTACGAAGCACATGTCGGATGTCTGGTAACTAGTCTCTATAATCGGATATATATGACCTTGTCATAATATCACGATGGCCGCGCAGCACTTAAGAGCACTAATACTGTATCCTGCGTGACATCATCTCCAATATGACTGAAGTGATACTTCCGTCTTGACATCACATCCAATACACTACGACTCTCTGATAAACCCGGAAGCGGTGTACACAGAACCGGTTAAAGCCCTGTACCACCAAGACCAAAGTCTATCGATTATCGTAAGTATTAGCGATGTAAGTCTCAGGTTAAGACCATACACACCTACCTTGATTTCGGCCTCCCATAGACACATAGTCATAATACCAATGGGATTCCGAGGTGTCTATCTAGAGCGAAGCTGTTTCCCGTACCATCGGTGAAACACAACCTCCTATCGCACTTGCATAAGTATCCAATACTTAAATATATGAGAACTATGCCGTTGTGCCCTCACAACGCGCACAAGTGCAATACTAGCCTATTCCGCATTATCGATGTCCTGTCTCGATAATACTCCGGCTAGGGATATTTAATGATTAATCCTTCATGGACTGATACTGTCTCATATCATCTCAATCCAGGAACTAATCATATGGACCTCTCTTCATTTATACATATATGATGATCTAATCACAAATGATGAGAGTGCAATTTCCTTGTCACATAGTTAATCCGCATTTGTTGTTAATTCGGCAACAGTTATCTTGCTCGGAATATATTTCCAGCTTACTGTCCCGTTATTCAAACTTTATAGTACCGTAGTAGTTAATTGTTTGGAAACTTGCAGCGGTGATCCCAGTCACTTCAAGTTGTCCTTCTCCATAGTTTAAGACAACATCTTTAGTTCTCTCAGATACTAATAGATGTCCTTAACTTCAATCCAATGACTATCACTTGGATTCTCCTGATTGTGACTCCATATGCTCAAAGCGTATGAGACACCATATCAAGTACATTTTAAATGTACAATTTCCCAGAGAGTGTTAACAACTCCAAATCTATCCCAGTAGATCTTTATTCCTTGAATAAAGGTTGTTACTCCCCAGAATTCTACGGAGAATTTCTTATGAAAGCCAAGCTTTCACTGATTGCTTTATGGGAATATCATTGTCAGTGCCCTCCCACTAACCTCCTTATATATATAAGAATTATTTCGTTTTGAGTCAAATCATAAACCATTATGATTATTCAAAACGTCAGTTCCAAGAACCTTATGCTTGTTTCAATCCAAACATGGATCGAATAACCCGCAAACCTTGTTTGTCGGTTATACAAAATCGTCAGGATGTTGTAAGAATCCTCCAAAAGGTTTCCTTTTCAGGAAACGATTATGATCTGCGACTGACACATTTCATAAATGAAATATGCAGTTATCAACAAGCATCTTCAAAATGGATTTATCATGGCAACAGGTAAAAGGTTGAATCGTTATTAACACAATGTTGATAACGATACCTTTCCGTCAAAAGCCCAGCTTTGTACGTTGGTATGTTGCCTTCCATGTATGTCTTCCCTGAAGACGTCTAATGTACCATAGGCACAATGCCTTGTGGTACAACAACTAGTATCCAAAATAGTTGTTAAACATGGAATCCATTCCGGACTCATGGCACTTTGCCATAATAGGGAGTCGATACCTTGTATCACTTCCTCAAAACGTAGTCGGTTGGTATACCTTCATAAGATTGACATCTTTATGAGGTTAGATCAGAAACCCATACCCTAGGTTGTTTTCTGACTCTATCCGATCTACTCAGTTCTTGTGTATTCGAAGATTAATGGTACAGATTCATCATTGATGAACTATTTGTGTTCCATTAAGGACTTCGTGCCTTGAACAGTATTACTCCGATTTTCATCGAGTATCACTATCCTCCCACTGACCACTGCGCATATCGGTATTCCTCTCAGGAAAAACCGAAAACTGGTGAGCAACAATCACATTGTTCTCATGTGAGATTTATAAGTACTATACTTATGGTTTCACTTAGGATAACCTATATAGGCACTTATCCAATTTGGGTAGTTTGGTATCATCCAAACGTTATGCTTGGCATACCCAAATTATCAGGAATGAGAAACCTCGTTTCTTCCCTGTTCATATCCTATATGACATCTGTCAAATAGATTTATATGGAACCTTATTCTAAATAAGTTTTGCACTGTTAATACATATCCTATTGAAGGAACGGTAGCTCAGAGCGACTCTTGATTAATCTTATCATGTCTAACATGATTCGGTTAATCCGTTCGGACACACCGTCACTTTGACGTGTTCCGGGAGGAGTCCTCATTTGAAAGAATACTATAATCTTTCAAGTATATAAGAAACTTATTGCTTAAGTATTTTTTCATTACGGTCTTACCGTGACGGTATAATACTATAGCCGATCTGTTTGTCTATTTCGTGTCGAAACTCTAAAAGTTTCTGATTTGTGTTCTTCAAAAAAACACATAATCACAACGTGATGCTACATCCGTCAAGGTCACGAAATATTCATGTTCACATCTAGCCTAGCTAGATATGGGCCCACTAACTTCACCATGAATAGGGCTAACAAATCGGTGGCCCACATAACTATTACCAAGTAAATAGTATTTTAGGTACTTTACCTAATAAACTAGATTCGCAGACCTTATTTGAATAGTCAAATCAGTCCTAGTACCCACTCTTCAAAAGTGTGGATATACGAGTCTTGTTTAATTCTGTCCTAGACAACAATGCCACAAATAAGTCTCTATTGATCAAATCAATTTGAGCTATTTATTTGTCATTTTATATGTTTGAGATTTTATTTATATTCAAAATATAAATTCTGTTATTTACATCTAATGTATTTATCTCAGTATCATTTTTATATAATAAAACACTTAGTGTTCTATAATATAAAGGTTTTATCCGCAACGAATTAAACACTGATATAGAGATAATGTCTCTAGTCAAACTAGTTAAATTATAACAGTTCCTAATTTAAGTATATACCCAAAGGGTAGTTCCTAAACTTAGGTATCTACGGTCGAAACAGCGACTTTCGTCCCGTTTCCGATTCGCAGAGCAATCTCAGCTTGAAGTCAGTATCCTGCTCAAAGCAGATTCTGAACATCAATACATATATTTTATGTACCACACTAAGTATTTAAAATCTCATTTCAATACTAGCTGTGAACATAACTAAGACAAAATTTTTAAAGTTAGAGCCTCGCCCTTTCTTTAATTCCTTCGTGTCTGCCATATCCAAATTGTAGTCACTTTGGGATATGTCAATTATCCTTTCAATATTTCAGAAACCTTAGGCCAAGCCTTGGGTGTTTAGAATATCGAAACGATGTGCACCTCGTGCTACATGCCCAATTGCAAATTTTGACTTTATCTCCTCTAGAATAGTCAATTAATTCTCCAAGAATTATAAATTGAAATTTTAATACTTCTAAATCTAAAATTAGATTTATGACAAGAATTTAAATTAAACACTAAAGTCATCATCACATAAATCTTCCAAAGATTTTATGCTCTACTTATTTTGCTTAATTTTGGCTTAAGGTATAATAAGTTATTTTATCAAATAAAGTAACCTATTATTTATTCCCAATTTGAAAATTAAATTATTTAAAATATTTTAATCCCAGATTATATTTTAAATATCCAACTTTTCATTTTATCTTGATTACATAGTCCAACTATTTAATCAACGATTAGTGGTACTATATATATTATAATGATTATAATAGTCAAACTATATAATCAAATATAATCCAAATTAATTAACCTCAATTACATTGATTACTATAATCCAATTAAAAAATCAACTGTAAACTGAATTAATTAATTCAAATTATTGATTAATATAATCCAATTATATATAATCAAGTATAATACAGTCCAACTGTTTATTAAAACAACAATTTAAATATTAGTCCAACTAACATTTAATCTAATGAAAAAATAATTTAAATGAGCGCGTATGGCGAGTAATTGAACGAGTATTGCAAATCAATTCTTGCCTCCCACTATTTTTCGTCGAGCCTCTAACCCTCTGTCGAGTACTCGGGAAACCGTGTTTCCTAGTGGGCTGGATCCCGTTAAATATCACACAATCTTGACTTTGGCCAACAAATTGTATGATAATTAACTAGGTAGATCTCTAAGATCAATTGGATCTCATCCAACTCCTAGATCCAGTAGGTGGACATCCAACTCCCAAACATATATCTTATATATGCCTATACATCGAATGTATACCCTAACCTTTTTCCTCTGAATCAACTAGGCCTTGGCTTTGGCACAACAAACCTAGTGATCCCAGTCAAGCGCGGACCCATTGACATGGAAGCTTCGTAATCAATGTCAATGGACAAGAAGTGGTCTTGACTTTGGCCAACAAACCAAAACTTGACCGACACCGATATGGAACAAAGCTTCGTGATTAACACATCTTCGACGGACAAGGGCTTGACTTTGGCCACAACCCCTGCCAATCTCGGATCTTGAGTAAGAATCACTCAATGGAAGGAAAATAAACGCTTGATATTTAACGAGGGTTTTTCGCGTTCAAATTGGCTACCAATTTTAATTATCTTTGTAAGGTCTCATCATCATACACCCATAAACATGCATTCTAAACACATAATAAAGCGCATATGATAAAATAATATGATATGCGATAGATATTTTCATTGATCCTAGATCAAATCTCTCATTTTCTCTCTCCAAAGCTAGCACATGTAATTACTTCTACCCGTTACACTACACTTCTAAAGAAACCTCATTTACATGGAGGGGAATAGGTGAGAAGAGAATACAAAGAAATAGGAGATAAGGCTGGACACGCAGGTCCAATTTAATAAATCAATTTATTTACAACAATTCTAAAAATCGCCCCACCTTCTAATATCCATCCGATATACATTATTAAAACATCACAACCATGTATTCATACAAGCATGTTATCAATCAATCTAATCAAATTAATTAATCTGATAATTAGTGATCATTCAATGTTCAAACAAGATTTGATTTTGTTCGAGTCAAACTCGTATTGCGAACACGTACTCAAAGTACGATTTCTCAAATAAAATTAAATTACATGATTAATCCAATTTAATACGTATTTAATTCTAATTCATTATTTAATTCCAAATT
>SKCR01051630.1:0-15357 GCA_019454045.1 Zanthoxylum bungeanum | reverse complement strand
GTCTTCTCCTGAGGCACCTCTTTGGAAAGAGGCGATAAATAGTGAGATTGATTCAATCCTACAGAATCATACTTGGGAGTTGGTTGATCTTCCACCAGGTTGTAAGCCATTGGGCTACAAATGGATATTCAAAGGAAGATGAAAACGGATGGATCAATAGATAAGTACAAGGAAGACTTGTCATAAAAGGTTATAGACAAAAAGAAGGTCTTGATTACTTTGACCCTATTCACCTGTGACTCGTATCACATCGATAAGAATGCTCATAGCCATAGCAGCTATATTTGGTCTTAATAGATCAAATGGATGTAAAGACGGCATTCTTGAATGGTGAACTGGATGAAGAAATTTACACGGAACAACCAGAAGGGTTTTGTGTTCCTGGACAAGAACAGAAGGTGTGCAAACTTGTAAAATCCTTGTATGGATTAAAACAAGCACCGAAACAATGCATGAGAAATTTGACAAAGAAATGTTGTCAAATGGGTTCAAAACCAATGAGTGTGATAAGTGTGTGTACACTAAATCAACTCAAAAGGGATATGTCATTGTGTGTCTCTATGTAGACGATATGCTGATAATTGGTAGTAATCATGAAATGATTCAGTCTACCAAAAACGTGTTATCCAGCAGATTTGATATGAAAGATATGGGGATAGCTGATGTAATCCTAGGGATTAAGATTTCTAGGACATCAGACGGATATATATTATCACAGACTCATTATATTGAGAAGATACTCGATAAATATATCAAAGGGGATCTAAATGTAGCTAGAACCCCTGTAGACCTAACTCTTCATTTATCAAAGAATACTGGTTCAAGCATTCGCAACTAGAGTATTCGAGAATCATCGGAAGTCTGATGTATCTCACGAATTGCACACGACCTGATATCGCTCAAGCTGTGAATCGGCTTAGCAGATATACGAGCAATCCAGGACACAACCACTGGAAAGCCATAGTAGAGTTTTGAGGTATCTGCGTGAAACTTCAAAATATGGGCTACATTACGAGAGATATCCTGCTGTACTAGATGGTTACAGCGATGCTAACTGGATATCTGATACGGTGGATTCCAAATCCACGAGTGGATTTGTTTTCACACTTGGTAATGCAGCCGTGTCATGGAAATCCTCGAGGCAAACGTGTATTGCCCGGTCTACTATGAATCAGAATTCATATTAGCAGACACGGCAGAAGACGCGAAGAAGCAGAATGGCTTAGAAACTTCCTGGAGGATATTCCTAGTTGGCCCAAACCGGTGCCAGCGATTAGCATACATTGTGATAGCCAATCGGCAATTGGGAGAGCCCAAAATACAATGTATAATGGTAAGTCTCGAACACTACGTCGGAGACATAATACCATACGTCAACTGCTCTCAAGTGGCATAATAACGATCGATTATTTCAGGTCGAAGGAAAACCTAGCGGATCCACTAACTAAAGGTTTACCTCGAGAGCAAGTTGAGAAGTCATCGAGGGGAATGGGCTTGAAGCCTATAATCTAAGAATTGCCACTGTGGAAACCCAACCTAGTTGACTGGAGATCCCAAGATCTAGGTTCAAAAGGGACAACAGAAACTTTGTGCAATTCAAAACAAGCACTGAAGAGTTTCGTACTCTTTCCCATTCCGATAATGACGCTGAGTGCTGTCTGTCATTGGTTAGGATAAGCTAAGGCTTTTAATGATCACTATATTAGGAGATGAGTCCTAATGGGGGTAAAGACAGATTACCTCTTCATAGCAGATCACCTATTTCAAGTAAGAAGTGAGGCCGCTCCATGGGAACCTTTAAAGGCGAGTTACCCTAAAGTACTTGATGAATCCAGGACCGTTGTTCAGGGCCAAATGAACACAACCGTAGAACGGAAAATGGTCGAATTAAAGCTGTGTGTTGGCAATTGTCTTGGTTTACACCAACGGCAGAACAGTTCAAGACTATGGGTCACTGGTTTGCCAAGTAAATCCGATTGTCACTCACTAGGAAAGGTTCAAGGCGAAAGCTACCTATTTCGATGCAGCTTTAGTTCTTGGTAACTCTCTCGAGTGTCTCCATGAATATTTGAAGAATTGTGGGGGATTGTAGGAAATTCTTCACATTAAGGGTAAATCTGTCCTTTGGTATCATAGGGTGCTTGTAGGGGTATATCCCTTGGAGGGTTGCACCCCAACCCAAAGGGTGCCCATTGGCACCCTTACATGCCTTATATAAGGTGACTTTATATTGATTACAAAAGACTAGGAAAATATCCGAATTAAACAAGAGACACTGGTTTTTTTGTTTTTTTTTTTTGAGAGAGAGTATCATCATCTTCCCTTGTTCATAACTTGTGAAGGAGTGCTCCTTGTACAAGTAGCATCCAAGTTATCCTGGGAGAACGTTGGCAAAAGAAACCGTAGAGCACCTGTGACGGGCCAATAAGTTCTTAAGGACAGAGATAATCTCGACTTGGACACTTCTGTAATCTCCTTTTCTGGTTTTGTCACAAAGTTTTCTGTTTTTAGGGTTTTGCATCTAGATCTACTTTGGGTAATTTGATCTGTTTGTTTTGCGTGTTTATATTACTGTTTTAATGACATTATTTTACCAACATAAAACATCTTCTTTGAGCAGTCTATCACAGAGGGAGGCTAACGAGGAGGGTGGAGGAAGGGATGAGGAGAATTTGGATGAAAATCGGAAAGGGATATCGGCGAAGGCTGTTCTACAGCCTCGTCGAGCATTATGAAATATTATGTTGGAATGTCCGGGGATTGGGAACCCTCGGACATTCTGAGCTGTGGCGGGAGATCTTGCACATCACTGGTCCGGATTTAGTTTTTCTATGTGGAAACGAAATTGAGGGATAATCAAGCTGTTAAAATTAGTAGTAGATTAGGATATGAGAATTGTTTAGTTGTAAGCCGGAAAGGGATTGGTGGAGGACTAGCGTTATTATGGAGGAAGAATTTGGAGGTAATATTGTTCCGTATAGCATGCACCATATTGATGCTATTGTGAAGAGTAAAGAAGGTCTGATGTGGAGATTTTCAGGAATCTATCGACATTTTCAGGAATCTATCGACACCCAGAAGCGAAACAGAAGCAACACACTGGGAGTTGTTACGAAGATTGTCACAATTCTTTGAGCTACCGTGGATCTGTGGGGGGGATTTTAATGAGATTATGACTGCTGGGGAAAAATTTGGGGGAGAAGATAAAAGCCCTGAAGACATGAATTTATTTAGGGAGGCTATAAGAGAGTGTGACCTGGAGGATTTAGGCTATTTAGGATATCCATTTACATGGTCTAACATGAGATTTGGATGTGGTTTGATCGAAGAGAGGCTTGATAGGTGTCATGGCAACTCAAAGTGGCAGAATAATATGAATTTGATCTTACGGCGGAATATAGATGCTTGGGGGTCAGACCATTGCCCTATCTTGCTCGAAATTAAAGGAAGATTATGGAGAGAGGTGGTGAAGAATAGGGGGAAGATTCTTTTATGAAGATATGTGGAGTCCCTACAAAGCTTTTGGAGATATTATCAAGCGGTGTTGGTCAAATTTGAGGGGTGATACAGCCAGTAACCCCCTTCAATCTTTTACGGATTGTGTAGGAAGGACTCAAAAGAGTTAAAAAAGCTGGAGCTCGATGGAGTTTTGGGGTAGGCAAAAAAAGCTGCGACCACTGCAAAATGAGCTAAGGGGGGTTAAAAGACAAGGAGATCAAAGTCGAGAGGGCAAATAAATTAGGAGGATAGAGGAATCCATTGATATGTTATTGTGGGAAGATGAGGTTTACTGTAGGCAAAGGACAATGATTTCTTGTTTCTTGCTCAAAGCTGGGGATAGAAACACAAAGTTTTTCCATGCCCATGCTTCGGAAAGGAAACAAAAGAATCAGATTGATAGGATTATGAAGGAGGGTGGGGAGTGGTGTGATTAAAGAAGAGGATATTGCAGCAGTGGCCAGTAACTATTTTTCCAGTCTCTTTACTTTAACAAACCATTCCTTGACACAGATAAACTTGGCCTTGGAGGGAATTAGAAGAAATTATCTGGAGAGATGATCAGGGTATTGAACACTTCTTTTACAGCAGGTAACATGTATGAAGCAATAAGAAAGATGCATCCAAAATAAAACCCATGGGTCAGATGGTCTTCTAGCTGTGTTCTATCAGAAGCATTGGTCTACTGTGGGGGAGCAGGTAACTCAAACATGCTTGGTAGCACTCAAATCAACGACTAATATCAGAAGCTTAAATCAGACCTTAATTGCCTTAATCCCCAAACAGAAGAAACCTACCAGCATCACTGATTACAGACCCATAAGCCTTTGTAATGTCATATATAGAATTATAGCCAAATGTGCAGCCAACAAGAAAAAAAGTGCTTGGTGACTTGATATCACCGAACCAGAGTGCATTTGTTTCTGGCAGATTAATCACTGATAATGTTTTATTGGATATGGGTGTCTACGAAAGGTAAGAAAAAGGAAGCAAGGAAACCAAGGCTGGTGCCGTTGAAACTAGATATAAGCAAGCCTATGACAGAGTCGAGTGGAGGTTTGTCCTGAGGGTGCTTGAAAAGATGGGGTTTCCGAAGTCATGAAGGGTGTTAATTCAAAATTGCATTTCTACTCCCAAGTTCTCAGTCATTGTTAATGGAACTGCGAGAGGCTTGATACACCCACAACGAGGGCTCTCCTTACCTATTCCTTATGTGTGCAGAGGCGATGTCAGGGCTGTTGAATCAAAGTGTGGAAAGAGCAGATTTAAGTGGATTGAAATTTGGTAAGGATATTGTTATCTCACACCTTTTATTCGCAGTCTGGTTTTCACAAAGGCCTTAGAAATGATTGCACGAAGTTGAAGGGGCTTTTTGATTCCTACGCAAACGCATCTGACCAGATCTTTAATTATTAGAAGTCTTCAATCTTATGCAGTCCCAATACAATACAGCTACAGTGGAAGAGATAAAGAAGATTTTAAACTTGAAATGGCGTCCTCCCATGAGAGATATTTAGGTTTACCAGCAATGATAAGTAGAACAAAAATAGGCTTTTCAATGAAATTAATAAAAGGATTTTCAAGAGAGTCACGAGCTGGCATAGCAGATTATTTTCAAATGGGGGCAAAATAGTTCTAATCAAATCCATTGCACAAGCAATCCCATCATATGTTGGACAATTATGACCCATAACATCACTATTTGTACAGAACATAATGTTGTTGTACAAATTAACTATATGACAAAAGAAATTGTTCTTTATCATTTGTAATTGGATTACCGGGATACATAAATGATAAAGTCCATATGATTAGTTCCGGATTAATAAGATATGAGATGGTATTAATCAACTAAGGTTTAATCATTAAAATATCCATAGTCGTAGTATTATCGAGACTGGACATCGATAATGCGGAATAGACTAGTATTGCACTTATGGGCGTTGTGGGAGCATAACGTCATAGTTCTCATATATTTAAGTATTGGATACTTATGCAAGTGTGATAGGAGGTTGTGTTTGCCGATGGTACGGAAACAGCTTCGCTCTGGATAGACCCATCGAAATTCCATTGGTAGTATGTCTATGTGTCTATGGAAGTCAGAATCAGGGTAAGTGTATTTGGTCTTAACCTGAGACTTGCATCGCTAATACTTGCGACAATCAATGTACTTTGGTTTTGGTCGTCCAGGGATTTAACATGTTCTGTGTACGCCTCTTCTGGGTATATTGAGAATCGTAGTGTATTGGGTGTGATGTCAAGATGGAAGTATCACTCCAGTCATATGGAGATGATGATCACGCAGGATACAGAACTAGTACTCTTTAGTACTGCAGTCATCGGGATAATATGACTAGGTCATGTTTATCCGATTATAGAGACTAGTTACCAGAGATCCGATATATGCTTCGTACGGGGCAGACACAATTCCAACCTCAGGCCTTGCATGTGACATCCGATACTGGATCGCAATACGCAATACTACGTATACTACGCCTGATACAGATTATATATTCCTTTAAGAATATTTCTGGAGAATTGGGTGGGCACGGTGCTTTGCTAGAAGCCAATCATGTCTTGTAAATCGGTAAAAACGTAGTGCTAGGTACGTACGTGTTCGAATAGTCCGACGACCAGATTTACTACCAACATATCCAGGGATCTCATGGGTCGCTTCCCGAAGATTCACTGATGACGTATGACTCGAACATAATTAATCTGGGATTAATTATAAGAGAGAGAAAATTAATCTAGGATTAATTGCGGAGAAATTTTATCTGGGATAAAATACTATTTGAAGAGAGAGAACGATTAATTTTGAATTAATCGATAAAAAATATATTCGATATATTAGACGAGATTAGATTTCGACGCGGAATTAAAATTAGATTTTAATTCGGGCGAATGAGTAAATTTAGAATTAATTCACTAGCGACATGAATAGTAATTTTGCTAGACATAATTATTTAATTAAATTTGATTTAATTACGTCGCAACGGAAAATTCATTAATTCAGAATTAGCGAACCCGAGCCCGGGATGTGTTGCAGGCCCACTCGGATTTTGAATCAAGTGGAGCCCACATGTCACATCACAAGTCACATCACTAGTCAACTTTATCTAACTTTTGGTTGATGTAAGTTGTTGGAGATTGCTTGTTTCTTACACAAGCTTGACTTGTACCAACTTTTTGGAAAATTGGTAATGTATTTTTGATTTTTGAAATCAAATAAACAAACACACTCATCTATCTCTCTCTCTCTCTCCATCTCACGCCATTTTCCTTCTTGTTTTTCTTCCATTGCCATGAGCAATACAAGGAAGAAGATGAAAATTGTTTGTAAATTTTCAAGAGCTAGCACTCAAAGGAGTCATTCAAATGTGATAGGGAAACCAATCATTGAGCTTGGAATCAACACTCAAAGCTTGGAGCTTGAAGATCAACACAAGGAGCTTGGTTGAATTCCATGGAGGAAAATTTTTGTGTTCAACGCATCCAAAATCCGATCAAAGTGAGTATTTTCCGCATTCTTACTTTGTTGTATTCACATGTTTCATTGCTTGATTGATCTTGGTTTGACCTAGAAAATCCAACAATGGTATCAGAGCTAATGTATTAAGCATGAAATTGAATTAAAGGTTCTTAACTTAATTTGGGTATTTTTGATTTGAGCATGTTTTAGGCAAATTGTTTATTTGAGCATGCTTATAATATGTTAACTTTGAGTTGTGCATGATCAATTTGAAGAAAAAATTGGATTAATTTTCCCCAAATTTGGTGCCTTGGCCGAATGGTATAGAACCCTAGCTCTTGGTGATTTTTGAATTTTAGACAATTGAATGTTTTAAAATACATGGGATATATTAGTTTGTGATTTAATTGGATTGAAATCAAAATTGATATAAAAAGTCCCTATTGCCGTGAGCTTAGGAAGCATGTTGGGATTGATTTTGCTTCATTTGTGTTGGACATAAGTTGGTTAATTAGAGCATGATTATTATGTAAATTGGTATTTTGGAAATGTTGATTTAAAAAATTAATTATGGCTAAAACACTTTAATTGATTAAATTATGATATTTGGAATATTGAAATTTAATTAGTTGGGCTAAATTTGGAATTGGGCTAAAAATGCTGTATGTTGGGCTTAATGGGCTTGGTTTGACCAAGTTTGGTTTAGGATAATTGGTTGGATCCAATTGGGCCTAAAACCATTTCCATAAAGTCCAAATATAATTTATTGGGCCTTTAAAATTTAATTGGGCCTAATGGGCCTAAATTGATTTTTGGCAAATGGTGATTCCTTATTGGGCTTTGGTTGCCAAAGTCCATGCCTTATAAATTAATTGAAAGCTCATTGGACTTTAATTAAATTGACATTGGATGTTAATTGGGCTTTGAGACCTATTAAGATTGGATTTAGAATCTAAGTTGCAAAGGCTCATTAATAAAGTGTAATTATTTAATTTGTAATTAAATAAAGAATTAGTATTGAATACAAATTAAATTGGATTTAATATTGTAGTTTGATATAATTCAAGAATTCGTACTTTGAGTACTTATTCTTAAACAAGTTGGACTAACGCAAATCAAATCGTTGTTTGAACATTGGATGCTTATTAATTAAAGATTAATTAATTGGATTAGATTGATTGATAACATGCTTTGTGTGAATACATGGATGTGATGTATGAATAATGTATATCAGATGGATATTAGATGGGTGAGGGAAATTTTGGAAATTGTTGTAATAAATTTATAATTTATTTAAATTGGACCTGCGTGTCCAGCCTATTACCTCTTGATTCTTTGTATTTCTCTTCTCACCTATTCCCCTCAATGTAAATGAGGTTTCTTTAGAAGTGTTATGTAATTGGGTAGAAGTAAGATTTGTGCTAGCGGGAGAAGGAAATTGAGAGTTTTGTTCTAGGAACAAAATGTTTTAATATCCATCCGCATATCATTATTAATTTATTTACCGCGCCTTATTATGCTTTTAGAATGCATGCTTAAGGGTGTATGATGAGACATAATCAAAGATAATTAATTGGTTGCCAATTACGTGAAAAACCCTCAACTAATATTAAGCGTTTTCCTTCCATTGAGTGATTCATTTCTCAAGATCCAAGATTGGCACTGGTTTGTTGGCCAAAGTCAAGACCTTGTCCATTGTGGATGTGTTTGAATCATGAAGGTTTTGTTCCATATCGCATGTCTTGTCCAAGTTGTGATTTGTTGGCCAAAGTCAAGATCACTTCTTGTCCATCGACATCGATTACGAAGCTTTCCAAAGTCAATGGGTCCCGCTTAACTCGAATCATTAAGCTTGTTGTGCCAAAGCCAAGGCTTAGTTGATTCAGAGGGAAAAGGTTAGGGAATATATCGGATATATTGGCATATATTAGATATATGTTTCGGACTTGGATGTCCACCTACTGGATCTAGGAATTGGATAGGATCCAATTGATCTTAGAGATCTACCTAGTTAAATATCATACAACTTGTTGGCCAAAGTCAAGGTTGTGTGTTATTTAACGGGATCCTAGCCCACTAGGAAACTAGGTTTCCCGAGTACTCAACAGAGGGTTAGAGGCTCGCCAAAAAATAGTGGGAGGCAAGTATTAAATTTTCAATTTCGTTTAGATACTTGCCAATACGCGCTCATTTTATTTTTCATCATTATTTAAATAATATTAGTTGGACTAATATTTAATTGTTGTTTTAAAATAAACAGTTGGACTGTATTCAAATTACTTCAATTTATAGTTGATTATATAATTGGATTACAGTAATCAATATATTTGAATTTAACCAATCAAATTATAGTTGATTATATAGTTAGACTATAGTAATCATTATATTCAATGGTACCTGAAATCATTGATTCGATAGTTGGACTATTGGAATTAAGATAACTGAAAGATTAGCATTTAAACATAATCCTGGGGAAAATGTCTTTAAGCGGCTTTAATTTTCAAATTGGGAATAATAATCAGGATAGTCCCGTGAACTGAGAAGTTATTCTATTTGATAGAGAAACATCTCGGGCCTGAGCCCGGAGTTGAGCAAATAGTAGAATATGATCTTTGGAAGATTCATGTATGATAACTTTAGTGCTCAATCCATTATGCTTGCCGCAAAGACTCCTTAATTTCTTCGTCAGAACTAAGGATTAGATCATTATAGTATGATATTGAAATTGAAGGATCTTCTTAGATTTATCCTTAGATCTTAGGAGTAAGTATTGAAATATAAGCTCTTTCGCTCGCGTATGTCAGAGGCTACATCTGTCGAGCACTAGGTATCACAGATGATTGCTGACTTCGATCAGCTAGGTTAGCTGGGCATTACCTACATGACCGAGACTACCAAAGATTTGATCTTATAGTCTCTACCCGATAGCTGGGGCATGTTCATTATGAACCAAAAGTAAACTCTTGGAGAGTTGATGACTATGCTCAAGGAGGCAGAGCCAGAGCTTCTAAAAGGGGCAAATGAAAAATCATCACAGTCTTCTGGGAAGACAAAGGACATATCCCAGATGTCTGCCTAAACTGTGGCAAACGGGGTCACTGGAAGCGTGACTGTCGTATGGACAAGGCAGACATGAAGGAAGTGAAGGCGGGGCAAGGCTCCGGCTTCAAATATGTTTTTTCATAAACATGTTCACTATTAGTTTCAAAATTAGATTTTGATACTAGATGTGGTACATAGATATGTACTGATGTGCAGAATCTGCTGATAAGAAGGAGACTGACTTCAGTTGAGATCTACCTGCAAGTCGGAAACGGGACGAAAGTCGCTGTTTTAACCGTAGAACCTAAGTTTAGGAACTACCCTTTAGGTATGTACTTAAATTAGGAAACTGTTAAAATGTACCTAGTTTGACTAGAAACATTATCTATATATCTAAGTTTAACCCGTTGCGGGTATACCTTTATATTCTAGAACACTAAGTGTTTTATTTTATAAAGATGATATTGAGATAAATACATTAGATGTGAATAACAATATTTATATTTTGAATATAAATGAATCTCAAACGTATAACATGACAAACAAATAGCTCAAACTGAATTAATCAGATGAGACTTATATGTGGCATTGTTGTCTGGGACACATTAAACAAGACTCATATATCCACACTTTTGAAGAGTGGGTACTAGGACGGATTTGATTATATTCAAATGATGTCTACGAATCTAGTTTATTGGGCAAAGTGCCTAAAACACTTTTTACTTGGTAAAAGTGCAAGTGCCACCGATCTGTTAGCCCTCGTTCATAGTGACGTAAGTGGGCTCATATCTAGCTAGGCTAGAGGTGGATATGAATACTTCGTAACCTCTACAGATTTGGCATCGCGTTATGGTTATGTGTATCTTATGAGACACAAGTCAGAAGCTTTTAGAGTTTCGACACGAAGTAGACAGACAGACTGGTTAAAGTATTAAACCGTCACGGTTAGACCGTGGTGGAAAATACTTAAGCAATAAGTTTCTCGATTATTTGAAAGGGTATAATATTCTTTCATAGTGGACTCCTCTCGGAACACCTCAATTATGACGGTGTGTCCGAACAGAGAAACCGAACCTTGTTGGACATAGTAAGGTTACTGACGAGTTGCTCTAAGCTACCATTTTCCTTCTAGTGATACGCATTAAATAGTGCAAAACTTATTTTGAATAAGGTTCCATAAAAATCTGTTTGACAGATTTCATATTAGATATGAACAGGAAAGAAACCAGGTTTTCTCATTCCTGAAGATTTGGGAATGCTGGGCATATGTTTGGATGATAACAAACTAAAACCCAAATCGGATAAGTGCCTATTTGTGGGTTATCCTAGGGTAACCAATGTATAGTACTTATACAACTCACATGAGAACAATGTAATTGTTACTCGCCATACAATTTTCCTAAGAGGAATACCTATATGCAGTGGTAAGTGGGAGGAAAGTAAAACTCGATGAAAATCGGAGTAATACTATTCCAGACACCGATTCTTTAACGGAACACAAACAGTTCATCAAGGATGAAACTGTACCAATAATCTTCGAATACAAAGAACCACGTAAGTCGGAGAGAGTCAGAAAACAACCTGAGAGATATGGGTTTCTGATCTCACCTCATGAAGATGTCAATCTTATTGAGGAAGACGAACTGACTACGCATGAGGAAGTGATACAAGGTATCGACTCCCTATTATGGCAAAGTTCCATGATGTCCGAAATGGATTCCATGTATACCAACCAAGTTTGGATACTGGTTGATGTACCGGAAGACATTATGCCTATTGGTACTATATGAGTCTTCAAGGAAGACATACATGGATGGCAACATACAAACGTACATAGCTAGGCTTGTAGTGGAAAATGTATCGTTATCAACATTGTGTCGATTACGACGAAAACCTTTTACTCGTTGCCATGATTAAATCCATTTGGATTGCTAATGTTGCATGTTTCATTTATGAAATGTGGCAGCTGAACGTCAAAACCGCTTCCTTAAACGAAAACCTTTTGGAGGATGTTTACAACATCATGACGGTTTTGTCGTACCAAAACAAGTAAACAAGGTTTGCAAGTTAATTCAATCCATTTATGGATTGAAGCAAGCATTGCGTTCTTGGAACTATCGTTTTGATATAATCATAATGGCATATGATTTAATTCAAAACAAAGATTATTCTTATGTATATAAGGAGGTTAGTTGGAGCGCGCTGACAATGATTGTCCTATATAATGATGATATATCATTTCTTGGAAATGAAATTCCTACAATCAGTGAAAGCTTGGCTTTTAAGAAAATTCTCCATAGAATACTTGGGAGAGACAACCTTTATTCTATGAATAAGGATCTACTGGGATAGATCTAAAAGTTGTTGGCACTCTCCAAGAACTCGTACATTGAAAAAATGTATGTGACCTGGTGTCTCATATGCTTTGAGCATATGGAGTCACAATCAGGCCAATCCTAGTGATAGTCACTGGATTGATGTTAAGAACATCCTTAAGTATCTTAGAGGATCTAAGGACGCGTTCTTAATTTATGGAGAATGAGAACTTGAAGTGACTGGGTTCACCGCTGCAAGTTTCCAAACCTACAAATACGACTGTGAGTCGTAATAAAGGTACTATATAGTTTGAATAATGGAACATTGAGCTGGAAATCTTACAAGCAAGATATTGTTGCCGAATAAACAACAAAAGTGGAATATTGCTGCAGCTGAGGCAGTAATAGAAGCGTTTTGGATCTATAATAATCCTAATTAGATTATGTGTAGTTCTGTTAGCGGCTGAGCTAGGCTATAGCACAGGCTAAAGAATTAATGGTCTCATCAACGATCCAAATATATACTTCAATTATTTCATCTGATTCATCGGATCATACATCGTGGCGATGTGATGATCGAATAAATCACATCAGATGATAACATTACAAATCCGCTAACGAAAGCTTTTTCTCAGTAGAAGTTTGAGCGACCCGTACATAGTTCAAATGTAGGACACTTGAGTGATTGACTATAGGTCAAGTGGGAGATTATTGGACAATTATGACCCATAGCATCACTATTTATACAGAACATGATGTTGTTGTACAAATTAACTATGTGACAAAGGAAATTGCTCTTTTATCATTTGTAATTGGATTACCGGGATACATAAATGATAAAAGTCCATATGATTAGTTCTAGATTAATAAGATATGAGACAATATTAATCAACTAAGATTTAATCATTAAAATATCCCTAGTCGTAGTATTATCGAGACTGGACATCGATAATGCGGAATAGACTAGTATTGCACTTGTGCGAGTCGTGGGAGAATAACAACATAGTTCTCATATATTTAAGTATTGGATACTTATGCAAGTGTGATATGAGGTTGTGTTTGCCGATGGTACGAAAACAGCTTCACTCTGGATAGACCCCTCAGAATTCCATTGGTAGTATGACTATGTGTCTATGGAAGTCCGAATCAGGGTAGGTGTATTTGGTCTTAACCTGAGACTTGCATCGCTAATACTTGCGACAATCAATGTACTTTGGTTTTGGTCGTCCAGGGCTTTAACAGGTTCTGTGTACGCCTCTTCTGGGTATATTGAGAATCGTAGTGTATTGGGTGTGATGTCAAGATGGAAGTATCACTCCAGTCATATGGAGATGATGATCACGCAGGATACGGAACTAATACTCTTTAGTACTGCAGTCATCGGGATAATATGACTAGGTCATGTTTATCCGATTATAGAGACTAGTTACCAGAGATCCGATATATGCTTCGTACGAGGCAGACACAATTCCAACCTCAGGCCTTGCATGTGACATCCGATACTTGATCGCAATACGCAATACTACGTATACTACGCCTGATACAGATTATATATTCCTTTAAGAATATTTCTGGAGAATTGGGTAGGCACGGTGCTTTGCTAGAAGCCATCCATGTCTTGTAAATCGGTATAAACATAGTGCTAGGTACGTACGTGTTCGAATAGTCCGACGACCGGATTTACTACCAACATATCCAGGGATCTCATGGGTCGCTTCCCGAAGATTCACCGATGACGTATGACTCGGAAAAAATTAATCTGGGATTAATTAAAAGAGAGAAAATTAATCTAGGATTAATTGCGGAGAAATTTTATCTGGGATAAAATACTATTTGAAGAGAGAGAACGATTAATTCTGAATTAATCGATAAAATAATATATTTGATATATTAGACGAGATTAGATTTCGACGCGGAATTAAAATTAGATTTTAATTCGGGCGAACTAGTTAATTTAGAACTTAATTCACTAGCGACATGAATAGTAATTTTGCTAGGCATAATTATATAATTAAATTTGATTTAATTACGTCGCAACGAAAAATTCATTAATTCGGAATTAGCGAACCCGAGCCCGGGATGTGTTGCGGGCCCACTCAGATTTTGAATCAAGTGGGGCCCACATGTCACATCACAAGTCACATCACTAGTTTCTTACACAAGCTTGACTTGTACCAACTTTTTGGAAAATTGGTAAATGTATTTTTGATTTTTGAAATCAAATAACACAACATACTCATCTTTTTTTCTCTCTCTCTCTCTCACTCTCACGCCACTTTCCTTCTTGTTTTTCTTCCATTGCCGTGAGCAATACAAAGAAGGAGATGAAAATTTGTTGTAAATTTTCAAGAGTTAGCACTCAAAGGAGTCATTCAAAGGTGATAGGGAAACCAATCATTGAGCTTGGAATCAACACTCAAAGTTTGGAGCTTGAAGATCAACACAAGGAGCTTGGCCGAATTCCATGGAGGAAAATTTTTGTGTTCAACGCATCCAAAATCCGATCAAAGTGAGTATTTTCCGCATTCTTACTTTGTTGTATTCACATGTTTCATTGCTTGATTGATCTTGGTTTGACCTAGAAAACCCAACATCATATACTATGAATGTGTTCAAACTACCGATTGGATTGTGTGAGGAGGTGCACAAGAAACTAAATGCGTTCTGGTGGGGGACTTCGAGCGACAAGAGGAAGATACATTGTGCCAACTGGATCGACTTAGCAACTCAAAAGAATAAAGGCGAATGAGGTTTAGGGACTTTGGAAGTTTCAATCAAGCTATGTTGGCGAAGAAGGAGATGTGGATTCTTCAACACCCAAACTCTCTTGTGGCAACTGTCCTCAAAAATAGGTATTTTAAGAATGGTCAGTTCTTTTGCGCAAAACTTAGGTACAATCCATCCTTTATATGAAGGAGTACCATTTGGGGGAGAGATCTGCTGAAGATGGGGCTCAGGTAGAGGATCGAGATGGGAACAATGCAACAATCCTTGACAACAACTGGCTACCTAGACCCAAGTTTTTTCGGC
>SKCR01051629.1:0-15347 GCA_019454045.1 Zanthoxylum bungeanum | reverse complement strand
TTGCTCTTGGAGTTGGCGTAAGATCTTGGAGCTTCGTTCTTGGTCCCGGCGGCGGTGGATGAGAGTAAGGATTGGAATGGTGAGAAAACTTTATTGTGGTTTGATTACTGGCACCCTCTGGGCCCGATTGTGGACACGATGGGTGAGAGAGTGATTTATGACTCTGGCTTGGATAGGATGGCCACAGTTGCTTCCATTATCTCTGATTCTACTTGGCGTTGGCCCCCATCTAGGTCTGCTGCCCTTGTTGACTTGGCTCAGTCCCAGCTTCCGTCGCCTTCTAGTTTGCGGGAGGACGTGCTGATTTGGGAGGATGATAAAAGGGGGGGGATTTTCTGTGGGTAGTGCCTGGAACGCCATGCGTTCTAGGGGAAATTTGCTGCTTTGGTCTCGAGTTGTTTGGTTCCGGAAGGCTATTCCCCGCCATTCCTTCTTACTTTGGATGTCTATTCAGGGAGGCCTTTGTACCCAGGATTGTTTGATGAGGTTTGGTATCTCTACTTGCTCGCGTTGTATTCTCTGTGGTTGTTCAAGTGAGAACACTGATCATCTTTTCTTCCAGTGCACCTTCTCTTCGAAGGTCTGGTCGTCTGTGCTGGCTATGTGTGGGATAGATTGGACTCGCCGGGATTGGCGTCATTCTGTTGAGTGGTTATGTCAGTTCACTGATGCCTCTCTATGTCACCTTCTGGTGCGTCTGTCCTTTGCCGCGACAGTCTACCATATTTGGAGGGAGAGGAATGCTCGCACTCATAATATGCCTTTTCGGCCTGTTTCTACTCTCATTTATGATATTGTCTTTGATGTTCGGAACCGTGCTAGCCTTTTACGTAAGGTGAAACCATCTTATGACAATAAATGGCTTCACTTTTCTTGGCACTTGCCCGTTGACATCTTCTGATTGTTCTTTTGCTTGTAGCCTTTCGGCTTTTCTTCTAGGAGGGCTTGTCCTCTCTAGTTGCCTGGGGTATGCCCCTTTGCTCTTTGTATAGTTTTCTTTTGGTTATAATACTTACTTTATCCAAAAAAAAAAATCTTTGTGAAGTTGTTGCAATCTTGTGAAGTGTGAGGAAAACAAGTGTTTTTAAGTGTTGTGGTGAGGCATTTGAGTGAATGTGTGTTGAAACAAAATGAAATGCTTATGGATTGATGAGGCCGTGAGACTCTTGAAGTTTACTTATGCTTGTGTGTTAACTTTGTGAGACAAGTCTTGTTGCTTTGTTACACATATTGCCGTGAGTGCTTGATGTGCTTATGTTGAAGCATGAATTAACAAGTGTGCTTGCTGATTTGCGTGAGCCATCATTAGCTTGACATTGGATTTGTGTTGAAATCATTAGCATGACATTGAAAATGGAAGCACTCATGAGCTTGACATGGAAATTTGAGTAGCCATCATTGCATTTGAGAGGTGCTTGAAGAGGCAAGCTGCTGCATCACCAAGTTAGTTGGAAAAAGTGTTTAGTTGGTTTGTAACTTACCATTGCCGAATTGACATGCTTACTTGACCTACTTGTAAGCTACTTACGTAAGCAGCTGAGTCACCTACTTGTTTTGAAAAAAAAAAAAGAAAAAAATAAGAGAAAGAGAATTGGTCGCATTGTGCTTAGCTTGATTAGACCATTTGCAAGTTGATTGGATTGCTTTACATGAGTTACATTGATATTTGATTGGTTTGAGCTTGAAAGACTATATTTGTGTTATAGCCGAATTGAAATCCGTTGTGCTTCATTGTGTTTCATTGGAGTGTAAACACTTGTGAGTGTGTGTGTGAGAAGAAAAGAAAGGTGAGCTCAAACACTATAGCGAGTGACCACAAGATTGCTTCAGTGACACGTTGAATGCTTGCTTGCTTATTTATTGCATTTAGCTAACTCGTCATTCTTTCTTATTATGAGCACTCTAGCTATAGGTTTCTTTCGATTGAGTCTCTGTGATTACTTATCTTATTTGCTTTATTCCACCTGCTCTATATATACATTGTGTTTCTACTAGCTTGTGGACTACACCTTAGTTGACCATTCTGGGAATTGAGTTGATTTTTAATTGAATTGAGGAAGAACTCAATAGTGGTAAAAGGCAGTGATTGTGAGCACAGTATCGGGTAAAAGCCAATAGAGTGCAAACACGAGTGAAGTGATATCATTCGGTGTAAACACGTGAGATTGTGAGGATTTACATATTTGTTTTGCTTTTTATTATTTCTAATCTATTTGTTTAGTGTTGAGATGGCAGGTCCTTGTTTAACCATTGATGATAAGATCGAGGTTTTGGATACTTTCAAAAGTGATGTCCAAGATATTATGAGTGATTATAGAAGATCTTATGAGAAATGGAAAAAGACTTGGAAGGTAACTAAATATGCAGTGAATGAAGAGAGTACTCAACAACCAAAAGCTATTGAAGTTGTGTGTAATGAAGTGAGAAGCATTTGTGATGTTGAGTGCATAGCGAATGAAAACACTTTGAGGCCTTGAATGTTGTGAATTGTGTTATACACATGGTGAGTGAAAATGCTTGTGAGACCGTGAGCATTGAGGGAGTAAACACTTGTGAGGTAGTGTGCTTTGAGGTTGAAAAACATAGTGAAGCTGAGCAGGTGTGTGAGGAGGTCTTTGCAAGTATGGTTGAGATAGTGGCCATGAGTGATGATGAAGCTGTGAGAGCTAGTGAAAAGAAAGTAGATGTGGTAGTGAAGTTTTTCCATAACATTTTCTCTATTGTTTATGCTTTTTCATCGCAGGTACAAGTGGTCAAGTATGATTCTTTTATATTTCAATATCATCATCCAATTGATTTTGTCATAACTATCTATGATCCGGGTTCGGATTCGAGGACGAATCCATTTCAAGAGAGGGAGAATGACATGATCCAAGGGACAACATTTGACATGAATGCAGTCACCCAAGGAACATTAGAGCCTTTGCAATTGCCAACAGACCCAATCACATGCCAAAGAGCTAAGAAGATCACAGACGCAATAGCGGGGCCAGAGTTTGCATATAATAAATGCATTCATCCTTCTAGTTTTTACTTGCCTTATGAGATTGATTATGATTCTAATTCTTTAACTCCTATGGATTTATTATCTTTGATTCTTATTAAGCTTGAGAGTATGAATGATAAGGGAAGGCAGAGTTGGTGAGAATAATAGGTTTCCAACGCATTGTGTTTGACCCCGGCAATTGGGTGTGGCTTTATATGCAAGAGGAAAAGATCCAAGCTACAATCGAGAGGAGATGGACCTTTTCAAGTCTTGGAAAGGATCAATGACAATGCATATAAGCTGGATTTGCAAGGCAAGTACAACGTATCTGCTAATTTTAATGTTTCTGACTTAACTCATTTTGATGCAGGTTCAGATTCGAGGTCGAATCCTTTTCAACAATGAGGGAATGACATGAGTCCAACCACACCAGAGACATTACAGGATGCAGATAATAACTTGGAGGAACCCATGCAGTTGCCAAGAGGTCCAATCACACGCCAAAGAGCAAAGAAGATCAGAGAGGCCTTTGCGGGACTAGCTCAGAGCTTTGTGACCAGTTGCAGCAACCAAGTCAAGTGCACACCAGAGACACATATGGGCATAACCAGAGAGGTCCCCAAGCTATTTCATTTGATCCAGATCAGCTCAGACTGAAGCATAGCAGAGCAGCTTCAGCACCAGCACCCTTTTGACCCGATTTCACCCATTTTGGGACTATGTTGAATTCGGCCAAATGGGGGCATTTTTTTCATTTATGCTCGACATTTTGACTTTATTTATGATGATTGCATGGTTGACTATGACATTAGGCTTAATTATGCTTAGATCTCTACTTAGCCGGAAGCACGTCAATTTACTATAGCATGTAAGCACCTTAATTAGCTTAAGTGAGATTAGCTTATAATCTTTGTTTTAAGTTTATTTAGGTGTAAAAGTACCTTAATGGTCGTGGTTGAGGTGCTTGACTTAGGGCTTTTGGTAATTTTAGCTCTAGGGTCATTTTAGCCTTTTTACTCTTTTGTAACCCTTATTATATGACTCTTCTTTGTATTTTTGGGAACCAAACGTAATATACAGAATTTTGAAAGAAAGAAAAGCTTGAGCTTTCCATGGCTATGGCCAAAACCTTGTTGAGGGAGGGATTCCCCTTTTCAAGTTCAAATTGACTTATCTAAGCTTGGCAACTTAGTGGCGTCTCCATTGCTAGCAAAATACAATCTGATTTCATGCTTGTGGTTATCATGGACGTGAGTTTCATGGTGGTTAGGGGCTGATCTTGGTTGGGTTTTGTTCCTACAAAATCAGTATTCAAAGTTCTTGGGGTTTTGAGAAAGATGCTTAGGGGTTTGCTTGGTTTCCAACCCAAGTGAGTTCTTGTCACTGACCAATTACCCTTTCCAGGAAACGGATCAGTTTTGCTCGAGTTTGCGTTGAAATTGATGTACGGAATCCCCTTGTCGAGGAGATTATTTCCAGAATCCTAATGGTACTAGGGCACTAGTCAAGGTTGAGTTTGAATGGGTTCATATGAAATGTACTACTTGTGAAGTTTTTGGCCATTCGTTGAAGTCATGCCCTAAAAAGGCTCCTAGTAAGGAGGTTAGTAAGCCTTCTCAGTCCTGGGTTCCCAAACCATCTATTCCTCCTGTGGAAAAAGTTGTGATGACTGATACGACTGAGAATAAAGAGGGTGTCTGAATTCCGGTTTCTAAGAAGAAGAAAGGTAAGGGAGCGGTTGTGACCATTCCTGTTAGCTCGACCGGTGGTGAGTGATTCAAGATGTTAACACTGAAAGGGTTCTTGTTTTGGGTGAATGCTCTTCCAATAGTTTGGAACCGGCTCCGGTAGACCCTTCTTTGCCTGTTGTTATTTTGGAGGCAGAGGGTAAGGAGGAAGGTGAATGTTCACTTGTTTCTCAACTACTTGTCGAGGATCTTCCTAAGTCTGTTGCAGCTGAGTCTCCGCCTTCTGGAGATTATGATTCACCCACTCCCAATGATAACAGATTGGCTGACAAGGCCATTGATTCTCTAGAGATCAAGAAATTGGTTTATGGTAACAAATCAAAGAAGGGTTCTGGTGGTTAGAGGAGTCAGAAACGGCAGTCCTCGAGAGGGGGTCGACGACGATGATTTGATTAGGTTTGGTTCTTCTCTTTTTATGTTTTAATGATTTTTGGTTGTTGGAACATTCGGGGTCTCAATGACCCAATAAAACATGCTGAAGTTAGGAGGTTTCTTCGTGAAGAGAAGCTTTCTTTGTGTGGTTTAGTTGAAACCAAGGTAAATGAGGTTAATTTTGTGAGTGTCTCTCGTGCGATTAATCCTTCATGGAAGTTTTTTTGCCACTCTAATATTCTTCCGTTTGGCCGTATTTGGGTGTGTTGGAACCCTAGTGACATTGTTGTCAGCATTATTCGCACTTCTTCTCAAGCTATTCACTATAGCGTGTCTCATATTTCTGGGTTGTGGAGTTGTGTGGTTTCGGTGGTGTATGGTGAGTGTGACTACGAGAAGCGTCGGGAGCTTTGGGCCGACTTGATTTCCAGTGGTAGTGTTTTTGATGATTCTCCGTGGCTTGTATTGGGAGACTTCAATGCTATTCGTACTCATGTTGAGCATAGTGGTGGATCTGTGGCGTGGCCGCCTTGGAAAGATGATTTGGGCTGCTGTTTGGGTCAGGCTAGTTTGGATGATCTTCAATTTTCTGGTTGTCAGTTTACTTGGTTTAATAAGCAGATTCAGTCTCCTATTTGGCGTAAGTTGGACCGTGTTCTCATTAATTCTTCTTGGGAATGTCTCTTCCCGGGTTTTGCTGCTCGCTTTCTTCCCCCTCGGGTCTTTGATCATTCTCCTATGGTGGTTAAGCTTGCTGAGCTCCCTCAGAGGAAAATTCCCTTCAAATTCTTTGACTTTTGGGCTGATCATCCTGATTTTTTCTCAGTTGTGGCTAGGGCTTGGGACATTGATGTTCTTAGTACTCCGATGTTCCGTTTATGTTGTAAGCTGAAGAGTGTAAAGTTGGCCTTGAAGAAGTTTAATGTTAAGCATTTCTCTAATATTCCGAGTAGGGTTTTGGAGATTATGAGGGAGTTGGATAGAGTGCAGTGTGTTTTACAAGAGTGCCCAATGACTATGCTCTATTAGCTGAAGAAGAAGAAGCAAGTCTTTCGTTACGGTATGGTGATTTGATTCGGGCTGAGGAAGGCTTCAATAGAAAAAATCTCGTGTTCAATGGCTCAACCTTGGGGATCAGAATTCTAAATTCTTCTTTACTGCTATGAAGAGTTTTCACGGTCGTAGCAAGATTACTTCTATCACTAAGGAGGATGGGACCCGTGTGGAGGATGATGTGTTGGTTAGAGAGGAGATTGTCTCTTTTTTTAGACCCTTTTGGGCCCCCAGCCCTGTCAGCAGGATATTGATAGTGATGTTCTTCGATCTGCTATTACTAGGCATGTGACAGCTGAGCAGAGGGAGTCTCTTGCCCGGGAGGTTTCAGATGAGGAGATTAAGTCTTTCTTGTTCGCGCTGAAGGATAATAAAGCTCCAGGCCCAGATGGGTTTAATTCGGGATTCTTTAAGAAGTCTTGGAGTATTTTGGGGGATGATGTTCTTTGTGCTATACACTCTTTCTTTTCCTCTGGGCGTCTCTTGAGACAGGTTAATGCTACTTCTATTGCTCTGATTCCTAAGATCCCCAACCCTTCCCAGGTTAAGGATTTTCGGCCTATTTCTTGTTGCAACACTATTTACAAGTGTATTGCTAAGCTTATTGCGGATAGGATCAATGTTATCCTTCCCTCAGTGATTAGTAATAATCAATCTGCTTTGTTGCGGGGAGGCATATCAGCGACAACATTCGTTTGTTTCAGGAATTGGTTCGGAATTATCATCGGACTAGTGGTTCCCCGAGATGTGCTCTTAAGATTGACTTGATGAAAGCTTATGACACTGTTCGTTGGGACTTTTTGGTTGAGGTTTTACGGACTGTTGGTTTTCTAGAGAGGATGGTGGGTTAGATTAAGGAATGTATGACTTCTACTAGGTTTTTTGTGTCTATTAATGGGGAATTGCATGGTTTTTTCTCAGGGGGTCGCGGGTTGCGACAGGGTGATCCTATGTCTCCTTATCTCTTTGTTTTGGCTATGGAAGTTCTATCAGGCTTACTTCATAAAATGGCTCTTAATCGGGGTTTCAAGTTCCATGGGCGGTGTTCTAAGAACCGTCTCACTCATCTTTGTTTTGCAGATGACCTTATGATCTTTTGTAAAGCGGATGCCTTCTTGGTCTCTTTGATCAAGAATTGTCTCTGGCTGTTCAGTGGTTTATCAGGTTTAGTCCTTAATCCAGCTAAGAGTCATTTCTTCTCCTCTGGTATCTCTCCTACCCTTCAAGGCCAGCTGCGTCATGTTCTGGGTTTCCAATAGGGGATTCTTCCAGTGCGGTACCTGGGAGTCCCTTTGATTTCTACTAAGCTCCGGGCCTCAGATTGTGCTTTTCTTGTTGATCGTATTATTATGCGTGCAAAGAGTTGGAGTAGTAAGTTTCTCTCTTATGCGGGGTGCCTTCAGCTCATTAAGTCTGTTTTGTTCTCGATTCAAGTTTATTGGTCTTCTTTATTTATTCTTCCTAAGTCTGTTGTTAGGAATGTGGAGACGACTCTCTGTTCTTTCCTTTGGAAGGGTAGTGTGCTCACCTCTTCAGGGGCGAGAGTGGCATGGAGTAGAGTTTGTTTACCTCTAAAGGAGGGGGCTGGGGATTAAGAGATTGGATACTTAGAATAGAGCGGCTATTGTTAAGCATGTTTGGTTTCTTTGTTCTGGCCAGGTTTCTTCTTGGTCAACTTGGGTTCAGTCTTACTTGTTGAGGGGGAGAAGTTTTTGGGAGGTTCTTTGTCCTACAGATTGCTCTTGGAGTTGGCGGAAGATCTTGGAGCTTCGTTCTTGGTCACGGCGGAGGATGAGAGTTAGGATTGGGAATGGTGAGAAGACTTTATTGTGGTTTGATTATTGGCATCCTATGGGTCCAATTGTGGACATGTTGGGTGAGAGAGTGATTTATGACTCTGGCTTGGATAGGATGGCTACAGTTACTTCCATGATCTCTGATTCCTCTTGGCGGTGGCCCCCAGCTAGATCTGATGCCCTTGTTGATTCGGCTCGGTCCCATATTCCGAATCCTTCTAGTATGATGGAAGATGTGCTGGTTTGGGAGGACGATAGTAGAGGGAGATTTTCAGTGGATAGTGCTTGGAATGCCATACCGGCAGTGGGTCCGTTGATGCGTTGGTCTCGAGTTGTTTGGTTCCGGAAGGCCATCCACCGCCATTCCTTTTTGCTTTGGATGTCTATTCAGGGAGGCCTTTGTACCCAGGATAGTTTGATGAGGTTCGGTATCTCTACTTGCTTGCGTTGTATTCTCTGTGGTTGTTCAAGTGAGGATATTGATCATCTTTTCTTCCGAGGGTCTGGTCGGCTGTGCTGGCTATGTGTGGATTAGATTGGAGTTACCGTGATTGGCCTCAGATTGTTGAGTGGACGTGTCAGTTTTTCGACACCTCTTTGTGCCATCTTCTTATTCGGCTGTCTTTTGTTGCGTCAGTCTACCATATTTGGAGGGAGAGGAATGCCCGTACCCATGATGGGCCTCTTCAGCCTGTTTCTGTTCTTCTTCGCGATATTGTTTTTGATGTTCGGAATCGTGCTAGCTTATTACGGAAGGTGAATCCATCTTATGACAATAAATGGCTTCACCTCTCCTAGCACTTGCCCGATGACATCTTCTTTTGATCTTATTTTGCTTGTAGCCTTTCGGCTTTTCTTCTAGGAGGGCCTGTCCTCTATAGTTTCCTGGGGTATGCCCATTTGCTCTTGTATAGTTTTCTTTTGGTTAATATACTTACCTTATCCTAAAAAAACGTGAATCGAGAAGTTATAACTGAATCCATAACATGAAAATATAAACTGAAAACATGTTTGTAGATTGAAACATGATTTGTAAGCAGAGTTGAAATCTGTATAACATATAACTTGTAAGCATAATAAATGGTGAGAATGACTAAAAACTATAAACATATAGAACTGACACTTATACTATGACCCGAGAACATCAGCATGATAAAAGAATATAAGTAGGACCTAAAAATATAACATGACTTAATAGCGTAAACATGCTTTAAAACCATAATTATGTATTGAAAATCAAAATATGGCTTAAAAATATAAACTTGAATGGAAAACTATAAACATGTCTGTAATTGTAAATCGTAGACTGTAATCATGAATGAGAGCCGTAGATCATGAATTGTTAGCATAATTGAAACTGCAGCGTAAATTGAAAACTTAAATCTAAATTATGAACTAAAAACGTAACACGAATGTAAACTATAAACTGATAATCGTAATTGTAGAGCATGACTGTAAACTGGAAACTTAAACTATAAGCCTAAACCGAAAACATAGTTATGAAATCCAATAACTAGAAAACTTACATATGCAATGATCGGGATTGAGACGTAGCCCCCGCGTATACTTGCACAAGTTTTAAATCATGAAAATACCAGTATCGTAACCTGGGGGCGTACGACCTACTTAGCGGGACCTAGCACCGCGTCAGTAGGGGAACATGAACATGAATATGCCTAAGAGGGTCACCTAAGGACCATTAGGCCTGCTGAACGTGAGCGAATCCGAGACGCTATACATGAGTTGACGGTACTCTACTTGTGGTTTGAAAAATATCTAATTACTTATTTTTTGTGAATCATGTACTGAAAAGTATAAACTATTACTCGTGAAAAATATATCTGAGGCTTGAAACATGGCTTGTGAATCATGAAACATGGAAACATAATCACACACTGAGAATTGTACACATGAAAATTAAACATGTAAAATACGAGCAAAGAACATATGATTCATGAACAGAAAACAAATTTCGTGAAAGTGTAAATTATAAACTATAGGAATCGATGCACGAACATTTCGTGAAATGACTCCTCGCACAGTGAAAAAACACATAGGCCTCAAGATCAACATTGAAAATTTTTCTCTACTCTCCCTTTGCTATAGTGACTCGGGTATCATTCATATTTTTTTTTTATTAAAATTGGTTGCAATGTCGAACTACTTTGTTTACTCAATGTGGTAGCAGTGCGCATTCACTTAGGCACATCAACATAAATATCTTCATATTAGGGATGGTTGATGATGACATTAGGCATCAGATTCCGCTCATGCATGGTGTCAAGACCCCAGTTTAAAGCTAGCAATATTCACATCAATTTTTCGCGATTACCTGCATTGACAAATGCATTGGAGAGGTGCCACATATTATCTTTGCACATGTGCGACAAAGCCACCTTTTCCGCCACTCGATAGCACATTCTGCTATTTTGTTAAGGACCTCATATTTTGGCTCATTAGATCAAGTTCATCCAGGGTCATTAGCCAATGCCCACCTGTACTGGGATAATTTCTTCTGTGGGGTCTCATTTCGATGTTTTCCATAAGTTTTGGAAGTGTGTCCGCTTGCCACTAGATGAGTTTTGCAGCATTATGAATGAGCTTATGTTTCGAGGTGCCAGATCGAGTTAGGCTGGGCTCATGAGTGAAGTTCATGCTCACATGTACTAGGGAAATTTCCGCCATATAATCTAATTTTGATATTTTTTCGGGAGATTCTTGAAATGTGCCTACTTTTGGCCTTAACCATGTACTTTGCTGCAAAGTGGGGGTGCTTTAAAAAGCCATCAAGATGAGCTCGTCCATGGATGTAATTTAATCTCATAGTCACTTACATTGAGGCTTATTGACTCGCTGAAAGAGTTCCCAAAAACTCCTTGTACTTTAGATTTTATATGGGTGTGACCACTCAAGCGTTGGGTGCGTATACTGGTGAAACATGTGTAATGTCTTTAAAGGATCTTTAGGGGAAAAGCCTAGGTGAACCTGTGGGTGGCCAAGAGGGCTTCAATAATCTAAAGGCATTAGTCATGTACCCTATCGCCTTTAGATGTTACTTGTATAATGATGTATTAAAATGATCACGATATTAATGAAATGTCATATTTTTATATCTAGTTACACTATTCATTTCCAGAGCCACGAGTCAGTACGGACACGTGTTCGTATGCTATGAGAATGCTTATTAACTTCTATAACTTGCCGCTATATGAGTATGTAGACATCTAAAATATGAAATTTAAGTTTGAGTGCTATGAGAAGGCTGACTTAAAAGGTGTGAACCTTCGGTAAGTGTCACACGAGCTCGGTTTTCCACTATAGGAAAAGTCAACCTGTAACAGTTGGTATCAGAGCCCTAGGTTAGACACGGGAAATGTCTAAAACTGTGAACGAATGTTATGGAGGGGAAGTTAATATTATAGAGCTAGCGTGAAGTCTCGGTAGCGTAACGGATCGAGGGGAAGCCATGAGATGGCCGATGGAACGCGTAGGAAAAAGTAAAGCCCTTGATGTCGTGGAATGGTGATGGACAATGTATGAGCATGACCGGCGTAAACACACACGTATAACGCAAGCGTACATATCGTTCAAGTAGTATAAAAAGTATCGATCCCACAAGGACTTAATACCTAAACTATTAATTTTATGAGGTCAAATGATTACTAGTATCTAACAGGTTGTTTGATTGATTTGAAATGGCGACGATTCTAAATTTAAAGACAAGTAAATAAAATTGTTCGAAAGTAAGTTTTAAGAAAATTCAATATTAAAAACTATCTAGGGTTGTGAATCTTTTCAATATTATTTAAAGATGAAGTGGTTATCCTATAGCTGGGTAATATATTAATTTATTAACCTGGAACACTAAATTATGTGAAAGCCTATATCGATGGTCAAACACAACTACCCAGTTTAACCCAATTGAACCATATGTCTATGTCAACCAAATTATCTAGATTCATTAAGTTTAAGTTCCAATTATGGCTACCCCCCGCCCGACATGTATATGTCTATCCTGTAAGGAAATCTATTAAAGGGTTATCTATCCTCAATGAAGATCGTGGGCTATTGAGTCTAAGGTCTCAAACTTAAAATCCCTATGTCTAGTTCATTTTATGTTTACCTAATCAATTTTATTAATGGCCAGTTAATAAAAAGCATTAAGATTAAGACTCAATAAATAAATCTTTATATTACCCAAACTATAATCTAACCCTTATAAACCAGTGATATTGAAATTCATCACAACCTAGATAACTAACTTAGTTATGACACATGGTTAGGGCTAGTAAAAACTTAAAAGTAAAAGCCATAAAGTAAAAATGCGAAATAGTAAATGCGGTAAAGTAAATACTGAAAAGTAAATAACAATAAAATAAAATGCTAAGGTAAAAGGAATTACTTTTACTATTTACTATTTTAAATATCTCCCATAAAATAATATATAAACTTGTGATAATATTACCAACCAGCCATATAGGCGGTAACCTGATTAATTCAAATTAAGTCCGACCAGCCATAAAGGCGGTATGATTTGTCCATGAACCTGCCATATAGGCTGTAAGAAAATTTAATTATCAACCAGCCATATAGGCGGTATCTTGGATTAGTCAGGTTTAAACCAATTTAAATTTAATAGCCAACCGACCAATATGGCGGTATACTTATTAAGTCAAATTTTTAAATAGTAAATATATTATATTTAAGGGAGATTAATCTAAATACTAACAGTAAAAGAATTACCTTTCACCTTAGCAAGGAGAAGTTACCTCATCATAGTTGAATAGTAAAACTGAAACAGTAAAAACAAGATAAATTACTATTACTATTACAGAAAGTAATTACTATTACAGAATGTAATTAAAAATTAATTACAAAACTTAAATTAAAAGAAATTAGAGAGAGAAACTCCTCATTTACATCAAAGAAATGAGAGAGAATGGTGCAACTAAAACTGAAATCTCGAGCTCAATTTATAGACAATTTTTGGGTCAGCGTCGCGACGCTGAAAATGCACTAGCGTCGTGACGCTAGCAACAGTTTCTGGAGTCCACGCGTACGTTGACCACGCGGCTGTCGGCACATAATTGGTGACATGTGTCATGCTCTGGTTGGCTGGCGATGCGGTCCATGAAATCGTGCCACGTGTAATCTTGTGATTGGGTGTAAAGTCGGTCTAATAGAATGGTGACACGTGGCATGCTCTGATTCATTGATTATTCGGTCCAATGGTGAGATGACACGTGGCACGCGCTTGGTTTAGTCCAATGAGATGTTGACACGTGGCGGCCGGTGCATGTTAGCAGAACCGTTGTGATGGTGACACGTGGCACGACGCACGTTAGCATGATCGGCGCACGTTAGCAAATTTTGACCAATCAGATTTCGACACGTGGCACACGGCGCAAGTTAGCAAGTCCGGCGCATGCTGGGAGTTGCGACGCGCAGGGCGTCAGCGTCGCGACGCGCAAAAGACGAAAATATCCCCGTTGACGCATTTTTGTCTGTTTTTGCCCCAAATTGCCTCTAATGCTTTCCAAACTTTATTTATCTGCAAAATAACAACAAAACACATCAAAACATTCATAAAACTCGAGAAACAATACAAAACATTATGCTAAATGAGTGGGAAAAAATGATATAATTACCACTCATCACACCCCCAAACCTAACATTTTGCTAGTCCTCGAGCAAAACATAAAATAAAATAACATAAAGAAACAAAGTTAACTAAACCACTTTCGTAGGGATCACGATTGCATTTATCGTATGCAACAAGCCTTTAAACCCCTAGGTGTCCCTAGTGGACGGGTTGTAGTCTCGTGAGGGCTTACAGCAATGATACCCACAAACATTTTTACAAAAGTAAAAAGTTAGTTAAAACTAATGCACACAAAAGCAAAAAGACAAGAGAAAATAGAATAAAGATTGTTAGTGACTAATCAGGTGAAACTTCTACTCCAAGTTATTAGTTGTTTTCTTTCTTTCTAAATTACCAAATAAGTAAATTCTCCGATTATATTTACCATTCTCCATATACACAGCCAACAAAATATTAATCAATTCATTTTTGCCCACAACAGTCATAAGTGTAGTTGATAAGAGAGTAATATTTTTGTCCTAAAGTTCTATCAGATTTCACACCTTTTTGTAGCAATGGAATAATTTTTCTGATTTTTCTGATTTTTTCTTTGATTTTTTTTATTTATATACAATACCTTCCATCTATGTAGCGAGTGTTGGGTCGGTGGCTCCCAAACCAGTTGGCTTTAGGGCACCGGGTGTTAAGACACCCCTACGGACTTAATTACCCAGACTTCAGATATAAATATATTTTGCAGCATCTTCGATCCATGTAACGAGCTTTGGGCCAGTGACTCCCAAACCAGTTGGTTTTAGGGCACTATGTGTTAAAACACCCTTACAGACTTAATAACTCGGATCTCTGGCGTTTTTTTTTTTTTTTTTTACTCCATCACTCTTTGAGATGCTTCCTCCGATTAAACTAGAAAACCGAATATTACAAACTTTTCAATTTTAGCTCATGTCCGTATGTTACTATGCATGTTGATAATACCTGCCAACTGAGCATATGAAGGTCCATTTTAGTCAGTGTTAAGGAGAATTTACAAATTAAATAATTTAAAATGAAATAAATAAATTAACTTGTTCCGAAATAAATGGTTTGAGATACGTATCAGGAGGAGTGAGAACTCCTTACTCAGCTATCTCTCACTAATTTCACATTTTTAGTCAAAACACAAAAACACAAAATATTTTGTAATTTTTGAAAATTTTTCAATTTTTTTTTGTATTTTTCGAAAAATTTTGGACTAAAAATAAAAAAACACACACAAACTAGAAACAAGGTACTGATCAACTAATTCCCTCCCCCAAACCTAAATGAGACATTGTCCCCAATGTCTTAAACAGTAAAAGAGAGTTAAGAAGGCCGTACCTGGTTAGCTGAAATTCTACACGAATTAAAGGTTAAGATCCAGATTAATCCTACGCCTCTTACCACGATCGTCCTCAGACCAATTTATCTTTGAAAGATAAGGTCAACTCGTGGTTCATAGGCTATGAGTTGGTCTATTAGATCCGGAGCAGTTCTGGCAGCAGTAAGAGGAGTTCTTTTAAAGTTTTGACACGAACCCATTTCTCCGAGCATCATCAAGAAACACACAAAGAAAATCATAAAATTCCATCAACGTTGAGCATCCAATTGGTTTCTGGTGTATGTTCAGGTTCGTCCAAGATAACACAATAAAAAAAATTTCCTCCAATGTACCCAAGCCACCTGGCAAAACAATAAAAGCATCAGCACTGTTAATCATTTCCACTAGTCGTTCAGACATACCTGGCACAATCAGTTCCTCTCCGTTTGATGGT
>SKCR01051628.1:0-15349 GCA_019454045.1 Zanthoxylum bungeanum | reverse complement strand
ATCACTTATTGATTTCTCCAAGTGCTACTTTTGTTGATTTTGTCAACAAAATCAAAGAGAGGAATACAAGAACTCACGCCCATGGAGCTCCAAGTTCACGCCCAAAACCACCTTGTGTATTAGGGTATTTCTTTGTTCAAGTGTTGTGTCAAGTGAAAGAGAGAGAGAAGCCTTTTGGTTTTTGTTAAAGGGTTTTAACCTTTTACCCAAACCATGTAGTTGGGGGAATTTGGGTTTCATTCACCTAAACCAAGTGGTTGGAAGTTAAGTGGTTTTGGCATAATGTGCAACTAACCTACCCTCCCAACTACCCATTAAAGTGGGCCCCACATTTGAATTCAAAATTCAATTATCTCTACGAACATTTACCACGTCGGTTCCGTTTAATCTAATTAAACGACTTGTTTAGTTTTCTAAGGGTCCAAGATCAAAATACAAGCATGAATCACAAGTGAATACAACGACGAAGTTGTGGAATACTTACATCGAGCGGTTTGAGAGACGATTTGGGCAACAAAATTCGAAATTCCTGCCACACTTTTACAAAAGCATGGGCGCTGTGAACATGTTTGGCGCCCATTGTCTTCAGATTTGAAGCTCCAAGCTTCATCATTGGGCTCCCGGCTCATGAGTATCTTCCCTTATCACCTTCGCATGATCCCGGAGTGTGATAGCACTCTTGTTTTGCCACAAAACACACTGCTTCCTTCTATTTTGCTTTCAAACTCACGGTCAAACCAGTAAAGAAAAGAAGAAATGGCGTGGAAGATGACATATTTTGGCTCCAAAATGATAATAACGTGAGAGAGAGAGAGTTAGTTGAAAATTAATAAAGTGTATTAGGTTTATTTTATTTCCAAAATAATAAATCAAATACCACTTTTTCATTTGGAAAAAGTCAAGCACTTAATGCTTCAACAACTTCCATCAATCACCATCAATCACATCAATCAATCTTGTCAAGTCACATCACTCACTCAAAGTGACAAGTGATTTGACGCTTGATGCGACTAGCGATTTGACGCTTGATTTGACTTGCGTGCCGCACTCGAATTCGAAACGCGAATGCGCTCGCAAACATCCCGGGCACGGTTCGCTAATTCCAATTAACGAATTTTCCATTGCGTCGTAATTAAATGATTACGCCTAGCGAAATCACTATTCACGTCGCTAACGAATTAATTCTAAATTAACTCGTTCACCCGAATTAAAATCTAATTTTAATTCCGCGTCGAAATCCAATTTCATTTAATATATCGAATATATTAATTAATCGATTAATTCCAAATTAATCGTTTCTCTCTCTTTAAATGATATTTTATCCCAGATAAAATATCTCCATAATTAATCCCAGATTGATTTTCTCTCTCATCTCATTAATCCCAGATTAATTAAAAGTGCGAGTCATACGTCATCGGTGAATCTTTGGGAAGCGACCCATGAGATCCCCGGATATGTTGGCAGTAAATACGGTCGTCGGAGTATCCGAATCACGTACGTACCAAGTACTACGTTTCTACCGATTTACGAGACAAGGTCGGCTCCTAGCAAGCACGATGTCTACCAAATTCTCTTCTATATTCATCTAAGAATTATAAGATCTGTATCAAGCGTAGTATACCATTGTATTGTGTATCGGTCCAGTATCGGATAGTCACGTGCTAGGGCTGGGCTGGATAAGTGTCTGCCCCGTCCGAAGCACATGTCGGATGTCTGGTAACATAGTCTCTATAATCGGATATTCATGACCTGGTCACAATATCCCGATTGGATGCGCATCACTCAAGAGCACTAGTACCGTATCCTGCGTGACATCATCTCCACTATGACTGAAGTGAACTTCCGTCTCGACATCACAACCCAATACACTACGACTTTCTGATAAACCCAGAAGTGGTGTAACAGAATCGGTTAAAGCCCTGCACACCAAGACCAAAGTCTATCGATTATCGTAAGTATTAGCGATGTAAGTCTCAGGTTAAGACTATACACACCTACCTTGATTTCGGCCTCCCATAGACACATAGTCATAATACCAATGGGATTCCGAGGGGTCTATCCAGAGCGAAGCTGTTTCCCGTACCATCGGTGAAACACGACCTCCTATCGCACTTGCATAAGTATCCGATACTTATATATATGAGAACTATGCCGTTGTGCCCTCACAACGCGCACACAAGTGCAATACTAGCCTATTCCGCATTATCGATGTCCAGTCTCGATAATACTCCGGCTAGGGATATTTAATGATTAATCCTTCGGGGACTGATAATGTCTCATATCATTCTCAGTCCAGGAACTAATCACAGGGACCTCTCATCATTTATATATCTATGGTGATCTAATCACTAATGATGAGAGTGCAATTTCCTTGTCACATAGTTAATTTGTACAACAACACCATGATCTGTACAAATAGTGACGCTATGGGTCATATTATCTAACAATCTCCCACTTGGCACATAGCCAGTCACTCAAGTGTCCCACACCCGAACTATATACGGTTCGCTCAAATTGTTGAGGAAAGGGTTTCGTCAGCGGATTTGTTTGATTATCGTTTGACGCGATTTATACGATCACACATCGCCACGATGTATGATCCGAACGAATCAGATGATATAGAAGTATATATATGGATCGTCGATGAGACCATTAATTCTTTAGCTTGTGCTGACGCCTAGCTCCGCTAACAGAACTATATCTAATCTAATTAGATTTATTATCGATCCAAATGGCTTCTATTGCTGCCTCAGCTGCAGCAATAATCCGCATTTGTTGTTTATTCGGCAACAGTTATCTTGCTGAGATATTTCCAGCTCACTGTCCCGTTATTCAAACTTTATAGTACCACAGTATTTAACTGTTTGAAACTTGCAGCAGTGATCCCAGTCACTTCAAGTTCTCCTTCTCCATAGTTTAAGATAGCATCTTAGTTCTCTGAGATACTAACAGATGTTCTTAATTTCAATCTAGTGACTATCACTTGGATTGACCTGATCGTGACTCCTATATGCTCGAAGCGTATGAGACAACCAATCAAGTACATTTTAAATGTACAATTTCCCAGAGAGTGTTAACAACTCCAAATCTATCCCAGTAGATCTTTATTCCTTGAATAAAGGTTGTTACTCCCCAGAATTCTACGGAGAATTTCTATTGAAATCCAAGCTTTCACAATAGCTTTATGGGAATTTACTGTCAGTGCGCTCCCCCAAACCTCCTTATATACACAAGAATTATTTCGTTTTGAGTCAAATCATAAACCATTATGATTATTTCAAAACGACAGTTCCAAGAACCTTATGCTTGCTTCATCCAAACATGGATCGAATAACCCGCAAACCTTGTTTGTCGGTTATACAAAATCGTCAGGATGTTGTAAACATCCTCCAAAAGGTTTCCTTTTCAGGAAAGCGATTTTGATCTATAACTGACATATTTCATAAATGAAATATACAGTTATCTTCAAGCATCTTTAAAATGGATTTACCATGGCAACAGGTAAAAGGTTGAACCGTTATTAACACAATGTTGATAACGATACCTTTCCGTCAAAAGCCTAGCTTTGTACGTTGGTATGTTGCCATCCATGTATGTCTTCCTTGAAGACGTTTAATGTACCAATAGGCACAATGCCTTGTGGTACAACAACTAGTATCCAAATAGTTGTTATACATGGAATCCATTTTGGACTCATGGCACTTTGCCAAAATGGAGTCGATACCTCTCGTATCACTCCTCAAAACGTAGTCGGATGGTATTCCTCAATAAGATTGACATCTTTATGGGGTTAGATCAGAAACCCATACCCTAGGTTGTTTTCTGACTCTATCCGATCTACCAGTTCTTGTGTATTTGAAGATTAATGGTATAGATTAATCATAGATGAACTATTTGTGTTCCATTAAGGACTTCGTGCCTTGAACAGTATTACTCCGATTTTTTCATCGAGTATCACTATCCTCCCACTGACCACTGCATATCGGTATTCCTCTCAGGAAAACCGCATGGTGAGCAACAATCACATTGTTCTCATGTGAGATTTATAAGTACTATACTTAAGTTTCCCTTAGGATAACCTATATTGGCACTTATCCAATTTGGGTCTTTTAGTTTGGTATCATCCAAACGTTATGCCTGGCATACCCAAATTATCAGGAATGAGAAACCCCGTTTCTTTCCTGTTCATATCCTATATGATATCTGTCAAACAGATTTATATGGAACCTTATTCTAAATAAGTTTTGCACTGTTAATACATATCCTATTGAAGGAAACAGTAGCTCAGAGCGACTCGTGATAAAACTTATCATGTCCAACAAATTCGGTTTTAGTTCGGACACACCGTCTAACTGACGTGTCTCGGGAGGAGTCCTCATATGAAAGAATACCGTACTCTTTCATTTACGTATGAAACTTACTGCTTAAGTATTTTCCATTACGGTCTTACCGTGGCGGAATAATACACTATAGCCGATCTGTTGTTTACTTCGTGTCGAAACTTCAAAAGTTTCCGATCTGTTTTCTTCAAAAGAACACATAACCACAACGTGATGCCACATCCGTTAAGGTCACGAAAATTCATGTTCACATCTAGCCTAGCTAGATATGGGCCCACTTAATTCACCATGAATAGGGCTAACAGATCGGTGGCCCTTTTACTATTACCAAGTAAATAGTATTTTAGGTATCTTTACCTAATAAACTAGATTCGCAGACCTTATTTGAATAGTCAAATCAGTCCTAGTACCCATTCTTCAAAAGTGTGGATATACGAGTCTTGTTTAATTGTGTCCTAGACAACAATACCACAAATAAGTCTCTATTGATCAAATCAATTTGAGCTATTTATTTGTCATTTTATATGTTTGAGATTTAATTTATTCAAAATATAATTCTGTTATTTACATCTAATGTATTTATCTCAGTATCATCTTTATATAATGAAACACTTAGTGTTCTAGAATATAAAGGTTTTATCCGCATCGGATTAAACACTGATATAGAGATAATGTCTCTAGTCAAACTAGTTACATATAACATTTCCTAATTTAAGTACACCCAAAGGGTAGTTCCTAAACTTAGGTATCTACGGTCGAAACAGCGACTTTCGTCCCGTTTCCGATTCGCAGAGAAATCTCGGCTTGAAGTCAGTATCCAGCTCATAGCGGATTCTGAACATCAATACATATATTTTATGTACCCACACTAAGTATTTAAAATCCAAATTCAATACTAGTAGTGAACATAACTTTGACAAATTTTTAAAGTTAGAGCATCGCCCTTTCTTTAATTCCTTCGTGTCTTCCATATCCAATGTTAGTCACTTTGGGATATGTCAATTATCTTTTCAATAATTCACACAAACTTTGGCCAAGCTTGGGTTTTAGAATATCGAAATGATGTGACCCTTGTGCAACTTGCCCAATTGCAACTTTGACTTTAAAATAGATTTATTGTCAAGTATATTAAATTAAGCACTAAAGTAATCATCACATAAATCTTCCAAAGATTTATGCTCTACTTATTTTCTTAATTTTGGCTTAGGTATAATAAGTTATTTTATCAAATAAAGTAACCTATTATTAATTCCCAATGAAAATTAAAATCATTTAAATATTCAACTTTTCATTTTTTATCTTGATTACAATAGTCCAACTATTTAATCAACGATTATTGGTACTATATATATTATAATGATTATAATAGTCCAACTATATAATCAATATAATCCAAATTAATTAACCTCAATTACATTGATTACTATAATCCAATTATAAAATCAACTGTAAACTGAAATTAATTAATCCAAATATATTGATTAATATAATCCAATTATATATAATCAAGTATAAACAGTCCAACTGTTTATTAAAACAATAATTTAAATATTAGTCCAACTAACATTTAATATTACGACGAAATAATTTGAATGAGCGCGTATAGCGAGTAATTGAACGAATATTGCAAATTCAATTCTTGCCTCCCACTATTTTTCGTCGAGCCTCTAACCCTCTGTCGAGTACTCGGGAACCGTGTTTCCTAGTGGGCTAGGATCCCGTTAAAGTATCACACAATCTTGACTTTGGCCAAAATTATTATGATAATTAACTAGGTAGATCTCGAAGATCAATTGGATCTCATCCACTCCTAGATCCAGTTTGTGGACATCCAAGTCCGAACATATATCTTATATATGCCTATATATCAAATATACCCTAACCTTTTTCCTCTGAATCAACTAGGCCTTGGCTTTGGCACAACAAACCTAATGATCCCAGTCAAGCGCGGACCCATTGACATGGAAGCTTCGTAATCAATGTCGATGGCAAAGAAGTGGTCTTGAATTTGGCCAACAAACCACAACTTGGACATGACACCGATATGGAACAAAGCCTCGTGATTAAAACACATCTTCGACGGACAAGGTTGACTTTGGCCAACAACCCCTGCCAATCTCGGATCTTGAGCAAGAATCACTCAATGGAAGGAAAATAAACGCTTGATATTTATTGAGGGATTTTCGTGTGCAAATTGGCTACCAATTTAATTATCTTTGTTAGGTCTCATCATCATACACCCTTAAACATGCATTCTAAATACATAATAAAGCGAGTATGAAAATAAATAATAATGATATGCGGATGGATACTTAACACATTGATCCTAGATCAAATCTCTCCCTTTCTCACTCAAGCTAGCACTTGTATTACTTCTACCCGTTACACTACACTTCTAAAGAAACCTCCTTTACATGGAGGGGAATAGGTGAGAAGAGAATACAAAGAGAATGAAGGTGATAAGGCTGGACACGCAGGTCCAATTTAATAAATCGAATTTATTACAACAATTTCTAAAATTGCCCACCCAACTAATATCCATCCGATATACATTATTCATGCATCACAACCATGTATTCACTCATATAAGCATGCTATCAATCAATCTAATCAAATTAATTAATCTGATAATTAAGTGATCATCCAATGTTCAAACAACGATTTGATTTTGTTCGAGTCAAACTCGTTTTTGCGAATAAATATACTTAAAGTATGAATTCTCGAATCAAATTAAACTACATATTAAATCCAATTTAATATGCATTTAATACTAATTCATTATTTAATTCCAAATTAAATATCACACTTTATTAACGAACCTTTACGACTTAAATTCCAAATTTAATCGTTACGGGTCTCAAAGCCCAATTAATATCCAATATTAATTTAATTAAAGTCTAATGGGCTTTTAATTATTTCTTAAGGCGTGGACTTTGGTCAACTCGGGTCAAACCGAATAACCAAATCCAATCCGGGAGTTACCCCATAAGCCTAGAATCAATCTTGGCCCATTAGGCCCAATTAAACTTTAAAGGTCCAATAGTCGCATTTGGGCTTTATGGATGCGGTTTTGGGCCCATTTGGATCTAATCCATTTGGCCTAAACCCAACTTTGTACAACAAAGCCCAATAAGCCCAATTACAATAATTCAAGCTCAATTTCCAAAATTAGCCCAATTAATTAAATTACACAAATCCAATTTCGCAATTTAATTACCTAAAGTGTATATCATGATTAATCACCCAAATTAACATTTCTAAAACATCAATTCATACAATTAATCATGCTCATTTTCATCATCACATGTCCAACACATTTTGATTAAAATCAAACCCATTACATGCTCTTTAAGTCTCGGCCAAAAGGGCATTTATATGTCCGATTCGGTTTCAATCCAATTAAACACACAATCGACATTAAATCAACACTTCTAATCGTTTCAAGTCATCCAATGATCAACGAAACAAAATTCCAAGACATTTAGGGCATACACCTATTGGGCAAATTGATTTTGAGCATGAATTAATTAAATTGTTTGATTGAATATGCTTAAATGTGTTTGAATTGAAGTTGGATTGGATCAATTTCAAGAAAATGTGATTGGATCGTGCTCGTAGCTCCTTGCTCCTTCCTCCTTGCTCCTTCTTCCAACTTCCAAGGCCGCTATTCCACTTCCGAAAGGAAGGGGAATTGAATAAGGCCGAAGGCTTACAGCGAAGCTATGCGATCATTGTTACTTAAGGCGCTCTTTTAGTAATATGCTCGAATGCACGAGAAACTATCTCCCCCTACGAGGGCTTCATTTCCCTCTACTTTCCACCCTACCTTAGATAATAAGAGAAGAGTGGTACTCGAAAAGAGAAGCTAGCCCCATTGCTGTCAACTTCCCCTCAAGCAACTACCCCGTATGGATTCGCTATCGGTCGCGCGAGAGTGACTCACGACTAGTGAGTCACTCTCTCTCCTTAGCATGTTCTAGCATTCTTTGTTCCAACTCTGAGCTACCTCAAAGGTTAAGGTTGCTCATCCCTTATTTGTTTGGTAAAGGCCTTATTCAATTCCCCTTCCTTTCGGAAGTGGAATAGCGGCCTTGGAAGTTGGAAGAAGGAGCAAGGAGCAAGGAGCTACGAGCTACGAGCTACGGCTTTGGAGGATGATTATAACATCCTGACGGTTTTGTCGTAACTAAACAAGCAAACTAGGTTTGCAAGTTAATTCGATCCACTTATGGATTGAAGCAAGCATTTTTTTCTTGGAACTGATGTTTTGATGTAATCATAATGGTGTATGATTTAATTCAAAACTGATATGATTCTTGTGTATATAAGGAAGTTAGTGGGAGCGCACTGACAGTGATCGTCCTATAAAATGATGATGTATCATTTCTTGGAAATGACATTCCCATAATAAAATCGGTGAAAGCTTGGCTTTCATGAAAATTCTTTGTAGAATTCTTGAGAGAGACAACCTTTATTCTAGGAATAAGGATCTACTGGGATAGATCTAAAAGTTTTTGGCACTCTCCGAGAAATCGTACATTGAAATGATGTACGCGACCTGGTGTCTCATATGCTTTGATCATATGGAGTCACAATCAGGCCAATCCAAGTCATAATCACTGGATTGATGTTAAGAACATCCTTAAGTATCTTAGATGAACTAAGGATTCTTTCTTATGCTATGGAGGAGGAGAACTTGAAGTGACTGGGTTCACCGTTGCAAGTTTCCAAACCGACAAAAATGACTATAGTCGTAATAAGGGTACTATATAGTTTGCATAACGGAACAGTGAGCTGGAAATCTTCCAAGCAAGATATTGTTACCGAATAAACAACAAAAGTGGAATATTGATGCAGCTGAGGCAGCAATAGAAGCATTTTGGATCTACAATAATCCTATTTAGATTAGGTGTAGTTCTGTTAGCGGCTGAGCTAGGCTACAGCACAGCCTAAAGAATTAATGGTCTCATCAATAATCCAAGTATATACTTCAACTATTCATCTGATTCGTTCGGATCATACATCGTGGCGATATGATGATCGAATAAATCGCATCAGATGATAACTTTGCAAATCCGCTGACGAAAGCAGTTTCTCAGCAGAAATTTGAGTGACTCGTACGTAGTTCAGGTGTAGGACACTTGAGTGATTGGCTATAGGCCAAGTGGGAGATGTTGGACAATTATGACCCATAACATCACTATTTGTACAGAACATGGTGTTGTTGTACAAATTAACTATGTGATAAAGAAAATTGCTCTTTTATCATTTGTAATTGGATTACCGGTATATATAAATGATAAAAGTCCATATGATTAGTTCCAGATTAATAAGATATGAGACAGTATTAATCCACTAAGGTTTAATCATTGAAATATCCCTAGTCGTAGTATTATCGAGATTGGACATTGATAATGCGGAATAGACTAGTATTGCACTTGTGCGCGTTGTGGGAGCATAACGGCATAGTTCTCATATATTTAAGTATTGGATACTTATGCAAGTGTGATAGGAGGTTGTGTTTACCGATGGTACGGAAACAGCTTCGCTCTGGATAGACCCCTCGGAATTCCATTGGTAGTATGGCTATGTGTCTATGGAAGTCCGAATCAGAGTAGGTGTATTTGGTCTTAACCTGAGACTTGCATCGCTAATACTTGTGACAATCAGTGTACTTTAGTTTTGGTCGTCCGGGGCTTTAACCGGTTCTGTGTACGCCTCTTCTGGGTATATTGAGAATCGTAATGTATTGGGTGTGATGTCAAGATGGAAGTATCACTCTAGTCATATGGAGATGATGATCATGCAGGATACGGAACTAGTACTCTTTATGTACTGCAGTCATCGGGATAATATGACTAGGTCATGCTTATCTGATTATAGAGACTAGTTACTAGATATATTATATATGCTTTGTACGGGGAAGACACAATTCCAGCCCCAGGCATAGCATGTGACATTCGATACTGGATAGGCATATATGCAATACTATGTATACTACGCCTGAGAAAGATTATATATTCCTTTAAGAATATTTCTGGAGAATTGGGTAGGCACGGTGCTTTGTTAGAAGCCAACCATGTCTCGTAAATCGGTAAAAACATAGTACGAGGTACGTACGTGTTCGGATAATCTGACGACCATATTTACTGCCAACATATCCAGGGATCTCATGGGTTGCTTCCGGAAGATTCACTGATGACATATGACTCGGATATAATTAATCTGTGATTAACTATAAGAGAGAGAAAATTAATCTAGGATTAATTGGGGAGAGATTTTATCTGGGATAAAATTCTATTTAAAGAGAGAGAACGATTAATTTGGAATTAATCGATAAAATAATATATTCGATATATTAAACGAAATTAGATTTCGACGCGGAATTAAAATTGGATTTTAATTCGGGCAAACGAATTAATTTAGAATTAATTCGCTAGCGACGAGAATAGTAATTTTGCTTGGCATAATTATCTAATTTAATTTGATTTAATTACGTCGCAACGGAAAATTCGTTAATTCGGAATTAGCGAACCTGAGCCCGGGAGTGTTTGCGGGCCCACTCGGATTTTGAATCAAGTGGGGCCCACAAGTCACATCACTAGTCAACTTTGTCACTTTAAGTTGATGGAAGTTGTTGGTAGGTGATTGTGTGTAAAACACACAAGTGTGATGGATTAAAAGACATTTTACCATTTTATTATTATTTGGTATATGACTTTCAATTTGGTAATTTGATTACACAACACAATATTCATTCTCTCTCTCTCATTTTTGAAAAAGCTGAATGCTCCCTCTCTCTCACTCCCTCCATTGCCGAGACCTAGGGTTCTTGGTTGAAGATTTTTTGATTCAAAAATCACAAGTGCTAGCACACAACGAGTCTTACAAAGGTGATAGGGAAACCTTTCCCATAAGTTTGGAATTCAAGAATCAAGCTTAGAGCTTAACATACACATCAAAGAGGAGCTTGGAGCTTGGAGATCAACTTCAATGGACCTTGGCCGAAAGTTGGAGAAGCAAATTTTGTGTGTTCAACGCATCCAAAATCCGATCAAAGTGAGTATTTTACGCATTCTTACTTTGTTGTATTCACATGATTTCTTGCTTAATTTGATCTTGGTTTGACCAAGAAAACCATACAAGTTAGACTTAAGGATCCTCAAAATCAGTGGCTTACTCTTAAACTTTAGAGTTTCTCACTTATGTAAACCCAAGATATGAAAGGTTTGGTGCAAAAATTTATGAAGAATTCTTTGGGTTTATATAGTGCTCCAAAGACAACAAAATTAATTAAGAATCCGATGTGGGATAAAAGCCAATTTAATCTTAGCCATTTGATCTTAATTTAGTGGTTTAATGAGATTATAAAACCCTAATAAGAGTTTGGGCCGAATTGGAATTCAAAACAAATAACAAAAATAACAAAAAATTCATTATTCACGCAGTACTATTCACGTGAATAGTTTTTTATTTATTTATTTTATTCCAATTCCCAAATTTCCCCTATCGTCATTCACCAATCCCTAAGCCACTATGGAACATCATAAATGATCTGTTCAATAATTAAACATATTGAACCATTTATGAACAATTCCTACAGCAATCATATATGATGTTAAATATGTAATGTGCACTGTTAACCATTGATTTCGACTTTGTTGTGTGTGACCTTTTGGGTTCCCCTCAAGTTGGACATGAATGAATCGTGATCATTTAATCGAACATAAATTATCCTCCGATCAGATGGTCTTTCAATTTCAATGACCAATGTTAACATCTAGCAACATGCCAAGGCCCACAAATGAGAAGGAAAGATATATATACCCATTCTGTATACGATTTAAATATGATACGGTCTCTCGCCTCACTGTATCCCCACCTATTGAATAAGGGTACGGAAAGTGTCTACCCATATGGTCAAAGGTATGATGTTGATAGTGTCATGAATCATACTAACCCAAGAATCTCACATGATTCTTCTGCTGTGGCCACAGTCTCAAGCACTGATCACACATATCAACTCACGAACTGGAATACTACTCTTATAAGAAAATATTATCTAAGAGAGTGGTGATTCTCTATTGTATCTTTACAAACTTCATGGGTTTCAATAAATGACCCAATCATACCCTTATAATCGGATCTTTTGAACCGGGGAAGGAGAATGTCAAAGTTATTTGATCTACACATAAGATTGTAAAGACCTCAAGTCTAAGGACTAGTCATATAATCGATACATGAAAGTTCTCACAGACACATGGGATAAACACTTCATATGAAAACTTTCGGCGGTCAGTTCGATGGACACGAGCAACTCATGCATCCATGTGATACACCAAGCGGACGGATCTCCACTGGTAGCCTATGAGATCAGCTACCCCACTTAAGGGTGGATCATATCATCATGCTAGTCTCTCCGCTTTGTGAATGCCCAGATTATTCACAAAACTATGACTATGAACATTTAAGAGTAATGATTCTCATAAGGCGTGGAAGCCATCGTCTTATTACTCCAAGAGCTTTATTACTGTGTTGATGATTCATATAAGTTATGTAAGACACGTATAATAAAGATTATCGTTTTATTAATTAATGAAAATATTACAAATACATGTATGTATTGGGTATAGGGCCAGGAGTGCAAACCCATGACTTTGGGGCGTTACGTATCGCCGTCCCCCAAAGCACGCCACTCATGTCCCTGAAACTAGTGGTCTTGGGGCGTTACATATCGCCGTCCCTCAAGCCACTGATGTAGAACTGGGTGTGCGGATCTATGCTACCCTCCAAGCTTTGAAACTAGGATCTAGGGGCATCTGTCATCCCTAGACCTGAACTAGGATCTGGGGGCGTTACCACCGTCCCCCTAGTCCTCTACATGTGCACATGTCATCCGTCAATTCCATGTCTATAACAAATTACACACTGATGTGGGTTTTTCCCCCATGCCTCGAAAAACATAAAAAGTCATGCTATAGATTTCAAAACTGCATAAACATTACGTTAAAAATGAATCTGAAATCAAATATGGCTAACGCCCTATGTGCTTGAAATAGTAAGTCTCAATTCATAAAGAATGAATAAATAAAAGGAATCAACTTGAAAACAGAAGTGTCCACTCACAGTTTTGGAGTTCCGCTAGCCTTTCTTCACTTCGCTGGAGAAACTTGTGGTTCCAGCGATGATCTATCATCGATAGTTTCGATTAGAAAATGGACTAAGAATATATAGATCGGAATCAAGCTAAGTTTGCTTATTCAAGTAAGGGTTATCATTTTAAGGCGTATCGTACTTATATCATGATGTAATATATACATACGGGATGATACGAGACTATTAGGGTGGCCTCTAACACGCTGGGGTGGAACTGGAATGAATTAAAAACTGATTTGGGGAAATTTTGATCTTACGTCGCGACACAAACATTCCAGAAACGGCTCTAATTTTACCATTACACGTCGCGACATGAACCTATTTGGCATCGCGAAGCGAACCTAGTTTCCAGGTTTCTGCACTTACTTTCACAATCCTATCATTCCCAAATGCATTCTTAAAACTTCTATATCAATTTTTATTACATAAACCATTCTATTAGACCTCAATAAACATTTACCACACTATCAATATAAACTAATATCCATTCTATTAACTTCACTTAATTTTCACCCAAAATTGCACAAGTTGGGGATTTTCCCTAATTACCAATTTCTTACCACAATAACCGCTCAAACATTATCATACTCAAGCTCCCAATACACTATAATTATTAAATAATTAAAACTCAAAGTGTTTCAATTTAGGTCATGGTTTTCCTACTTATCTTCCTTTAATTTTCTTCAACTTCCAAGCCTTCCAAGGAGGTCAATGTTCTTCCTTGCTTCATCTTTTTCTTCTTTTTCTCTTTCTTTTCCTCTCTTGTTCTTCTTCTTCTTCTTCTTCTTCTTCTTCTTCTTCTTCTTCTTTTCTTCCTTTCCTCCCTTCTCTTCCTCTCCCACGTTTCTTCTTTCTTTTCTTTTTCTAATTTTGAGATTTAGTGAATAATATTCTCTTTATATAGTAGGGGTTATTTGATATTTGGAAATGTGGAGAAAAATATGGAAATGTGGAGAAGGTTTGCAATTTTTCTAGTTGAGACCGAAAATATTGTTCATCTAAATTTTGATCGGTATTTTTGACTAGTTTCAGATCCAAATTTGGGAAAATATTCAACGCATCTCTCGATCTCAGATTTCCGACGATATAACATTCATAAAAATTGGAGTTCTTATGGGAAAGTTATGGCCCAAATACTATGGCTGTCCGGAGTGGTACATTAAACAATTTCGTATCGGAATTTCGGGGAATTAACCAATTATCCCCAAAGTCATTCCATGAGTGTATTTGTGTTCCAATATAATTTATATTATGTCATTTTCGTCCTGTAATACCACAGTACTACCACGTAACAATAGTAAAGACTACCGATCGTTACAAATTCTTCCTCCCTTAAATGGGATTCGTCCCCGAATCCTCTTTAAACTTGGAATCTTATTATAGATCACAGGATTTATGGTTCGTTATAAACCACCAGCTTTAACTGATTACATACCCATCTCTTTTTCATCCACTGTATTATATCATTTCCCAATGATTTTCTGTGTGCTATCATTACACCTAGAATTTCATGACTTGGAAGTTATAACCAGAGTTGTACACTAACTTGTTTGTGTGAACTCTTACTTTGCTGTAACTATTATGTATCATCGGGGCTTCTATTTGACTTAACAATAAAGGTCTTTGTCTGGCTGATCACTTTCCACTTGACTAGTAAGTATATGATATTCTTTATCTTTCTTAATATCTAACTTATGCATCGTACCTCTAGTCATACTTAGGTAACTACTTCAGAGATCGTGGCTTCAGTGATTATCCCTTAAGTTCTTTATTGAGAGGTGCTACCTTGTTCTTGTTTCAAAAGGTCTTTACTGAGTATCATTGACTACTTCATTTCTGGACCTCTAGTTGTG
>SKCR01051627.1:0-15294 GCA_019454045.1 Zanthoxylum bungeanum | reverse complement strand
TTAGAGTTTCGGCCAGTGTTCTTCCTCCTGCGATGATATTGATTTGGCGACCACGTGCTCTTTGTCTGGCCGTCATGATCTCGTGGTCAATGTATTTTTTGAGATACCCGTTTCGTGCTAGATCCTCCATTTGTTCTCGCAGATCTTTACATCCGTCTGTTGCATGTCCTTTGGAGTTGTGGTGTACACAATAAGCCTTTTGGTTTCTTTTGTCCGGGGGGAATCTCCTTTGGTCGGGTTCCACTAAGAGGCATTTCCCCTGGATCTCCATGACAATTTGTCCTAGTGGCTTCTTCAGGGGAATGTATGCATCTTCTCCGACCACATGGTTTACTTGGGTCGGCGCCCTTCTCTCTTGATTGTCCCGGTGCAGTGGCTTGAATTCTTTGTGTTTCGGGAGTGGTCTTCTGGATTCTCTTTCTGTTCGGCGGGGGGCACCCTCCCTTGCGGTTCTTTCTCTGATAGTGTTCCCCTTTCGGGATACTTTTTCTTCGTTCTCCAACAAAACGAATTTTCGGGCTACCTCCAGAGCGGTGGCGTAGTCCGGGGTGTTTTGGATCCTTAGATGGGTCCATAGCCTTCCGACCTTCAAGGCTCCCTTCAAGCTTTCCAGGGCCTCGGGGGATTCATACCCTCCGACTTCGAGTACCATATTATGGTATCTTTCAATAAATATCTTTAGAGGTTCATCTTCCCCTTGCTTCATAAGTCTTAATTCTCCAATCGTCTTTTTGGGGACGCAAGCCCCTTTGAAGTGTCGAATGAATGACTTCTTAAGTTGTGTGAAGTCTCTGATGCTCCCCGGAGCCAGGCTTCTGTACCATAGGATGGCGGGTCCACTTAAAGTTAGGGGGAATACTTTGCAGATGGCATCTCCTACTATTCCCTGGACTTCCATCAACAAGACAAAACTTTCGATGTGTGATTTCGGGTCAGAGTGGCCTTTGTAGGGTGCCATGGTCGGCATGCTGAATCGCTTTGGGAATCTTGCCGACCTTATTTTTTCCGCGAGGGGAGATTCTTCTTTGCCGTCCTGGACATCCCCTCTGTTTGTATTGGGATATACTCCCCATTTGATCAGCTCCTCCTGTAACCAAGATTTCATGTTGCTATCTTTGGTTCCGCTCCGCCTCCTGCGGTCTCCTTTCTTTCTGTTATCCCGGGGGTGGTGTTTCTCGAGGTCGGTGTCTTCTCGTACTTCTTCGTCATATTCTTCCTCCTTTCGCCGGGTGTTGCGAAGGCTATCATAGGAGGGGTCTGGTGACGATTTGTCACTCTCTTCCTCCCATGTGTCCTCGGTCTGGGAATCTCCCTGAACCACTACAGATCTTAGCTTGTAAGGATCTCTCCTCCGGTGCCTGTCCTCCTCACTTATATCGACAATTCTCTTTCCTTCTGCTATGTCTTTCTTGCGTCGGCTAATGCTGGCCTCGAATTTTCCATCGTGTACTCCTTCTATCCTTTCCAAACGGTCTACTATGGTTTTTAGCAGAGTTCGGCTTTCCTCCCTTTCCTTCCTAAGGTTCTCCTCAATCTTTTCCATCCAATCTGCAGCCGAGCTCCCTGCTGGTTGGTGGCTTCCGTCTTCCGCCATTGTCTCACTACGCGAGTTGCTTTTTGTTGGGCTCCCCACAGACGGCGCCAACTGTTGACGGCTGATTTTGGTCTCAGGGTAATATGGGAATATCACTCCCGAGGAAATCCTCCTTCAATAGTGAATTTGTTTGGTTATGGGGGACCAAAGGCAAATTTAGCAAAAGAACAGATAAACACACCAATCAACAAGGAGATTTAACGTGGTTCGGCGGATCTTGGTCCGACCTACGTCCACGGGCAGAAACAGGATGCTACTTTTTATTACTTAAACACTCTTTTCGGGTCTCTTTTTGTTTTCTACAAGTCAGAGCTTGAAGATTCAGATCCCTTATTTTTGATGCCTTTTACACATACTCTGCCCTCCTATTTATAATAGTGTAGAAATCATATTCCTTCTCCTATAAGAATTTCCTAGTTGAAACTATTCTTTTTTCCCATAAGGATTCCTTGTCAAAACTATTCCCTTTCCCCATAAGGATTCCTAATCAAAACTACCTTTACTTTCTTTATCATATTAGGACATTGACTTACTAGTTTGCCCCATGAAAGTAGGATAACTTATTATCTTATCTTGTATGGATAGAATGCTTTATTTTCCCGAACATGTCTTGCCCTATGCTCGGTCTTCATGTGGTCGGTCATAATAGTCTTTTGTACTGAGAATGCTGCTGTCGACCTGATAATTGCCCGGTCATCTTGAACTCAAGTGCTCGGTCACTAACCGTAAAGTTCCCGGCCTCTTACTGTTGACTCTTTAGTGGTCGGGTCGGCATTAATAATCTTGACTGAGAAGTGAATTACCTTTTTACCCCTGTCGTGCTGCTTTAAATAACATAGTGCCTGAAAACACCATCAACATCTGTCCCCTAGTTCTCGGTTCCAACGAGTATGCAAGTTGGTGCTGGGAACTATAGAAAGATGGTGTGCTGATCGCCTTGCTGGTGGTCGCTCCAGAAATCACAGAGAAATTACCTTCGCCATCAACTAAGTCTTCTGTTTCTATCTTCATATCCTCGGTTATTGGAGATGCTGATCCAATTCAGAACGATTCTCCACCTCAAAGCAAATTGCTTACTTGGGTCGTTCCATCAGGAGATGAAGTTCCTCTTGTTGTCCAAACTAGGAATGACTCCTCATCTGTAATATATGTACCAGAGATTTAGAGGTCTTGACCTCTGACTGATCCAATCTTGATTGTGAGGAGAAAATTTTGCCTCTGAGCTAACGATGATGTGCTCGGTGGCATGTGATCCTGTCTCGAGCTGTGAGAGATGCTCGGTCCTGGGGGAATGTTACGTCCCCAGTCCGAATGACTGACTCGGTGGGACGCAACCCGACCCCGAATGAAGAGATGCACTTGGACCTGTGGGAATGTTACGTCCCCAGTCCGAATGGCTGACTCGGTGGGACGTACCCCGACCCCGAGCTGAGAAAGACACTTGGACCTGGGGGAATGTTACGTCCCCAATCCGAAGAGGTAGACTCGGTGGGACGTAACCCGACCCCGAGTGAAGAGAGGCACTTGGACCTGGGGGAATGTTACGTCCCCAGTCCGAAGGGCTGAGTAGGTGGGACGTACCCCGACCCCGAGCTGAGAAAGACACTTGGACCTGGGGGAATGTTACGTCCCCAGTCCGAAGAGGTAGACTCGGTGGGACGTAACCCGACCCCGAGTGAAGAGAGGCACTTGGACCTGGGGGAATGTTACGTCCCCAGTCCGAAGGGCTGACTCGGTGGGACGTACCCCGACCCCGAGCTGAGAAAGGCACTTGGACCTGGGGGAATGTTACGTCCCCAGTCCAAAGAGGTAGACTCGGTGGGACGTAATCGAATGAAGAGAGGCACTTGGACCTGGGGGAATGTTACGTCCCCAGTCCGAAGGGCTGATTCGGTGGGATGCAACCCGACCCCGAATGAAGAGAGACACTTGGACCTGGGGGAATGTTACATCCCCAGTCCAAAGAAGCCGACTCGGTGGGACGTAACCCGACCCCGAGCTGAAACAAACATCGATCTCGGCGGTACAAGAGCAGACCCGAGCCGGAAAGAAAACATCTGACCTCGGCGGAACGAATCCAGTCTTGAGTCGATTAACCAAGCGGCCTCGGCGGAATGAATCCAGCCCCGAGCCGATTAATCAAGTGGCCTCGGCGGAACGAATCCAGCCCCGAGCCGATTAATCAAGTGGCCTCGGCGGAACGAATCCACCCCGAGCTGATTAATCAAGTGGCCTCGGCGGAATGAATCCAGCCCCGAGCTGATTAATCAAGTGGCCTCGGCGGAACGAATCCAGCCCCGAGCCGATTAATCAAGTGGGACTTATTCAGAAGGGAAGTGAATCAACCTTTTGAAACCCTACCGAATCTGGCACGGGCGTCCCCTCACCAGACCAGTGAAAAACAAAAACAAATCTTTGGAAAATAAAATTAACAGGCGGGGGCGACTTATCGCTTATCCCAAAACAAAACGTTTCACAAGTATAAATAACAACACGGATGCCTCAAAACAGCGTCATGTCTGTGGTCTCCAAAACACAATTCTGAATCTTTCAAGTCAGTGTCCCGGCGAACCAGGATTTGGATCAGGAGAGCGTTTGAATGGTAAGGGTACATCCTCTACACGTCGGGTCACTGTGGAGCCTGTGTATTGTACGAGGGCTCCTCCTTACCACGCTGGAGCAGGCACACGCTACAGGGGCACAACGCATCCCCGTGCTGCGCCTCTCTTGGATCCAAATGATGAAAGGATCAAAGAGTGTCCGAGATGCTAAGGGTATATTCCTCCTTAGGTCCGGTATCACTGGAGCTAGCAATCGTCACGGGGGTTTTATCCCCCGTGCTATGCTTTCCCACAGATCCATTACATCGGGTAAGTGAGGATCAAAAGAGTGCTCAACACATTAAGGGCATGTTCCTCCTTATGTTCGGTAACACTGGAGCAAGCAATCGCCACGGGGGTATCATCCCTCCCCGTGCTATGCTTCTCACGGATCCTATGCATCGAGTATGTCCCTGAATATTCTGAGGACCCCGAGCTAAAGAGACATTTGGTCCTGGGGGAATGTTCTGTCCCCAGGCCGATAAGCACGACTCGGTGGGACGTAACCCAACCCCGAGCTGAAAGAAAGACTTGGCTCTGGGGGAATGTTACGTCCCCAGTCCAAAGAAGCCGACTCGGTGGGACATAACCCGTCCCCGAGCTGAAAGAAAGACTTGGCTCTGGGGGAATGTCACATCCCCAGTCCAAAGAAGCCGACTCGGTGGGACGTAACCCGACCCCGAGCTGAAACAAAGATCGATCTCGGCGGTACAATAGCAGACCCGAGCCGGAAAGAGACATCGGTCTCGGCGCTACAAGAGCGGACCCGAGCTGGAAAGAAACATCGGTCTCGGCGGTACAAGAGCGGACCCGAGCCGGAAAGAAACATATGGCCTTTGTAGGGCGTCACGGTCGGCATGTTGAACCTTTTCGGGAATTTTGCTGATTTTATTTCTTCTGTGAGGGGGGATTCCTCTTTGTCATCCCAGGCGTTTCCTGTACCTGTTTTGAGGCTTGCCCCCACTTGGCCATCTCTTTCTTTAACCAAGATTTTACCTCGCTATTTGGGCCGCCATGTCGCCTTTTGCGCTCTTCTTCATGTCTGTTGCCACGGGTGCGGTGTTCCTCACGCCTTGGGATCTCCCGAACAGTCTCGCCGTACTCTGTGTCTCCTCTTCTTGTGAGCGGAGACTATCATAAGAGGAATCTGTCGAACGTCTCTCTTCTTCTTCTTCCCACGTGTCCTCTGCTTGTGAATCTTCTTCCACAACTATGGATTTTATCCCGTAAGGCCCCCTCCTCCTAGGTCCATCGTCCTCACTTATATCAACAATTCTTTTTCCCTCTGCTATTTCGTTCCTTCGTCTGCTAGTCACGGCCTCGTCGTGTGCTCCCTCTATCTTTTCCAATCGGTCTACTATGGTTTTTAGCAGGGTTTGATTTTCCTTCCTTTCTTTCCTTAGGTTCTCCTCAATCTTTTCCATCCAATCTGCAGCCGAGCTCCCTGCTGGTTGGTGGCTTCCGTCTTCCGCCATTGTCTCACTACGCGAGTTGCTTTTTGTTGGGCTCCCCACAGACGGCGCCAACTGTTGACGGCTGATTTTGGTCTCAGGGTAATATTGGAATATCACTCCCGAGAAAATCCTCCCTCAATAGTGAATTTGTTTGGTTATGGGGGACCAAAGGCAAATTTAGCGAAAAACAGATAAACACACCAAACAACAAGGGGATTTAACGTGGTTCGGTGGATTTGGATCCGACCTACGTCCACGGACACAAAAGGGATGGTACTTTTATTGCTCAAACACTCTTCTCAAATCTCTACAAGTCAGAGCTTGAAGATTCAGATCACTAGTTTTGTTTGGTGATCTTATGATTTTTTTAGGATGCCTTTTACACATACTATGCTCTCCTATTTATAGTAATACAGAAATCAGACTCCTATTTGTATAAGAAATCATATTTGAACTTAGTCTCTTCTTCTTGCAAGGATTCCCAGCCTGATGTTCCCTTCTCTTTTCTTCTTCCTTTTCGGATTTTGACTCCATCTCCTTGTGAAAGTAGGATAACTCGCTTATCTTATCCGTTAGAATAGAGTGTCGTCATCTTTAAAGCGTCTCGCCGTCTGGTCGGTTTTTATGTGGTCGGTCATGACAGTCTTTTATGCTGAGAGTGTTCCGGCCGACCTTAAAGTGCTCGGTCATATGAACCAAAGTGGTCGGTCTTCACATGTTGTGGTCGGGTCGGTTTTCTGATGATCTCAACCAGCCAGGAATTTACCCTTCTGTCCTCGTCGTGCTGTCTTAAATGTTATAGTGCCTGAAAACACCATCAACATGTAATTATTGAATTAATCCAATTAATCCAATTAGGTTAAAGTAAATAATCAATGTTATCCAATAACACTTGATTATCTTAGTTGATAATTATAATATCGAATATTATCTTGATACGCACTCCGCATTGCAACGCACAGACCGCGCGTCGCGACTCTCTCGGAGCAAACTTCGGCACGTCGCAATGCGCCATGGTGGGCGTCACGACGCGCCACCGTCAACAACTCTCTGGACGTTATTTCAACTAGCACGCGTCTCGACGCGCAATCCAGCATCGGGGCGAGCGTTTTGATACCAAATTTGCTATGTATTTTGCTGTTTTCATCCCTCGTTGATTCCGTAAAGTCTCGATATTATTTTTACCTACAAAACGAACCCAAACTGCATCAAAGCACTCATAAAACTTGGGATGACTCACAGAACATTAAGTTAGAGGGGCGGACAAATATATGCATATTGGTCGCTCATCAATTCTAAGGTCGGTGTCATTCTCCGCATATAAATATATATGTATATATTAAACTAATATGCACTAAAATATATTAAACTAATATGCACTAAGAAATAATGACACGATAGTTATCATTAATAAACTGAAATGAAAATGTAGTTATTTTATTAATAAATAATAAAATCTAATGAACAATACGCACCAATTATTTAAGTAGAGTATATAAAATCTCCGACTGTTTCAGGATCTTATAAAAAATATATGTGTTGATGGTGTTTTCAGGCACTATAGCATTTAAGACAGCACGACGAGGACAGAAGAGTAATTCCCTGACTGGTTGAGATCATCAAAGCCGACCCGACCATAACATGTGAAGACCGACCACTTTGGTTCGGATGACCGAGCACTATAAGGTCGGCAAAAACACTCTCAGCATAAAAGATTGTCATGACCGACCTCATGAAAACCGACCAGACAGCGAGTCGTGTTCAAGATGACGACACCCTATTCTTGCGGATAAGGTAAAACGGATTATCCTACTCTCACAAGGAAATGAAGTCAGAATCCGAGAAGGAATAAGAAAAGAGAAGGGAGAATCGGACTAGGAATCCTTACAAGGAAAGAAGACTAAAGATCAAACTAGGATTTCTTGTGCGAATAAGAGTCTGATTTCTGTGTTATTATAAATAGGAGGGCATAATATGTGTAAAAGGGATCAGAAAAGGATTAGTGATCAGAATCATCAAGCTCTGATTTGTAAAAGCACAAAAAGATCTGAGAAACGTATTGAAGTAATAAAAAGTAGCATCCTGTTTCTGCCCGTGGACGTAGGTCGGACCAAGGTCCGCCGAACCACGTTAAATCTCTCTGTCGATTGGTGTATTTATCTGTCTCTCGCTAAATTTGCTTTTGATCCCCCATAACCAAACAAATTCACTATTGAATGAGGATTTTCTCGGAGGTAAAATTCCCGTATTACCCTGAGACCAAAATCCACCGTCAACAATACGTCTAAACTTGAATTCAAGACATGATAATTAAGTTCGAAATGCTTTTACCACCAATTTACACCCAATCGGAGCTATGAAATATCTGTACTATATTAAGCTAATCAATCGAATCCAGCTCTGCTCGAGATAGACATTTCCGCGGCATGGACCAAGAAATTTCCTATAATTTTAAATGTTCGTGGGGCAAAGGCAACCTCCTTAATAAAAGTTGTCAATATCAGTGGGTAGCCAAAAAGTCTTAAAAGAAATTTATAATAGGAAAATTAAAAGTTGAATAAAAGGAGAACTTCGAAGGCCAATTGTCTACGGTCTACAACGCCGCAAGGGTAAGCTTGACCGTTGATTCGTAAAAGTTTCAACGGCTCCTGATCTGCAGCCAAATCATCAAACGCATGGTGCATTCCACATTTCTACAGATGTCAATTATCAAATTGGATATAGATAATTCACATCTATATCCAAATCCAAATATATCCAAGATAGACAAATATATATTAATATTTATTTTTAAATATTGGATATGAATATGAATTTTTTCTATACGGATATCGATAACCATATATATATATAATATTAAAATTGAATCACTTATTAATTATATTAATATTAAATAATTTATTATTATAATAAAAAAAATTTAACTAATAAAAAAATTAATTTTTAATTAAATAATCAGTGATAAAAAATAATGCTGCCAAATTAGGCACCGAGTTAAGCCAAATCTTGGCATTAGCCCAGCCTGGCCCGAGTCTTGGTTCCAAGCCTGACAAGACTCTGCACCAACCTAGATCTGAATCAGAGCCCGACACTGAGCCTGGTCCCCTTCTTGGCACCAGCAAGGATTTGAACCCTAGCTCGACCTCGGACCTAGCACCAGACAGGACTGGGTCCGAGCATCAACACGGCCCAAGTGCTAACAGGATCGGGTCTCGACACCAGCCCCACCTGGGTGCCGAAAGGATCAAGTCTCGGCCTAACCCGGGTGCCGAAATGACCAAGTCTAGGCACCGAGTACTAACACAGGCGGGGGGGCTCGGGTGCCAATTGAACCAGGTCCTGACATCGATCAATATCAAATCGGGTTTCGACATTAGCTCGGCTCGAGTTCTGACAAGTTCTAGTCTCGGTAACGGCCAATGTCGAACCGGGTCCAGACATCAGCCCAACCTAGGTTCCGGCAGGACCAGGTCCCGACACCAGCCCGAGTACCGACATGATCGGGTCCTGACACAAGGCCGGACCGAGTCCTGAAACTCGCCCTGGATCGGATCAGGTCCCGGCACCGGCCCTCCCCGCACCAAGCGGGACAATGTCCCTACACCGGCTCATCTCAGATGTCGTTAGGATCAAGTCTAAACATTGAGCCCGGCCCGAGTGCCGGCATGGCTTATCATATTTATTAGGCCTGGGAATCTGATCGGATCGGGTCAGATCCAATCCGATTCGATTCGATAATAACTGATCAAATCAGATCGGATCTGGCTTCTGAATCTGATCAAATTGTGTTTGGTTGGTTCGTTGAATTTTCGAATCGGATCGGATAAATTTGATAAATATCGGATCAAATCGGATTTTATTCGATTTGATAAGGAATTTGAATCCGATTTGATAACGGATTCGAATCCGATAGAGAATCCAATTTGATAATAAATCCGATAGTAGATTCGATTCGATAAAAAATCCAATTCGAAAAATTGATCTGACAATTTGTAAATTCATATCAATTTTATCGAATCAGATTGGATAACTTAAAATTCAAATTATTTTTATCAAATCGGATTTGTTATCGAATCAGATTCGTTATCAAATCGAATCTACTATCGTATTCATTATCAAATCAGATGCTCTATCGGATTCAGATCTATTATCAAATCGAATTTATCTTATTCGTTAAGATTTCAAATCAGATCAAATAAATCTGATTTGATTCGATAGTTATCGGATCAAATCCGATCCGATTCGATAAGGACTCTAAATCTGATCGAATCAAGCAAGACTACTCTTATCTAATCGAATCAGATTTGGATTCGGTCCGATTCGATCCGAATCCTATAATACCCACCCCTAATATTTATATTTATAATTATATTATAAAAATATTTTTGACAATAATTTTTTTAATTAATGACACTTTGTATTTCTCACTTTTACATGAATATTGGATAAAAAAATTAATATTGTATCCATCCATTATCCACATAATATTCAATTAAAAATTTAAAAAAGTATTCAACTATATATCCCATGAATATTTGGTGGATATTTTCCAAATTCAATTGAATGGATAATTGGATATCCCATAAATATGAATATTTTTGCCATTATTTCAATATATAACTCAGTCAAATTCCGGGGATCCATTTGCTTTTAATTTTCAAAATATCAAATTCTCTAGAATTTCAGAAAATATCTACTTTGAACGAAAGTTACATACGGAAACTACCAAAAATTTTAAAAAGACTAAAATGCCTCTTCATTAATATGTGATTGGGAGGATACTTTTGTCTTAATTATCTTCGAGAACAAGTTCATTCATGGTTCTTTCCTTGTCCCCACATTTCATTGGCTACTTGCACTAACACCTCCCCTATATAATAAACCCCAGCACTGCAGCACCTTCTTCAAGCTCTTTAAAAATATTAAACTTCATTTTTATATACTCTCTTTCAAGATTCAATCATGGTTCTGTCAAAGACATTTTCCGAATCCGATGAATCGATCCACTCCACCTTCGCCTCTCGCTACGTCCGAAATTCTCTTCCTCGGTAAAATATAATTCGATTTCTCATTGAGAATTAAGTTCTTTACTTTGATTGATTGATTTAATTTTGTCGGTGGATGATGCAGGTTCAAGATGCCGGACAACTCGATACCGAAGGAGGCGGCGTACCAAATCATAAACGACGAGCTGATGCTTGACGGGAATCCGAGATTGAACTTGGCTTCCTTTGTCACAACATGGATGGAGCCTGAATGTGATAAGCTTATGATGGCTTCCATTAACAAGAACTACGTTGACATGGATGAGTATCCTGTCACCACTGAGCTTCAGGTCATTCTTTTTCTCCATTTATATATTATTTTTAGGGTACTCAATTAACATCTATTCAATATGTGGCTCCACTATTCTAATTATTATTATTATTTTTAATTTTTTTATGGAGCCTAAGTAGCTTATCTCTAAAGAATAATAAATAATTTAATTAATAATGCCCTTCGGCTTGTTGTCTCCACTAGGCTCATTATTTTGGGATGGGCCAGTTACACGCGGGCCGTCTAAATGATAAAAAAATAATAATTGGAGAGAGAATTTTTTTTTTCTTCCGATCTAGATTTGATCTAACGGTTCATATGGTACTGGAGCCCCATGCACCCCATTAATTTATGTTTCTTTTCTTGCGGTCAGAAGACACCATGATTCAGTACTGGATTTATTGTAATTATTTATCTAATATGGAAAAAATATGCTAATTTATTAATATTTTGACATATATATTAAATTTGAAATTAATCAATAATAATAGAAAAAATTATTTATTAACACATATTATGCATTCCAATATATTTAACATGCTTCATATAAATTTGTCTTCTAATATGGATTTCCCATGATTCTCATTCTCCTAATTGTGGTATCCTAATTCTTAAGTTATGAAATTAAAGAGATGATATCATTTAATCGAGCTGGTAAAATCTTTTATCTTGAAAATAAGAGATCGAAGGTTTGAATCTCACTCATATGAGTGGGTACAGACTTGAGTTGCATCATAAAACTAAAGTGAATCAGAAATTTAATCCAATAAATTTTTCGTTAAAAATATTATTCAAGTCCTAATCAAGACTAGGAATTAATCACATATATACAAGTTAAAAAAAAAAACTTTATAATAGGATGAAAATACAAATCTTGTGAAAATTTTTAAAGTACGATCAGTGATTTTTTTCGTTGTTTTTAACATTAAATAAATTTATTAGTAATTACAATATGAAATATCTACTGAAACTTCTTATATTAATTTCATAATGACATGGTCAAATATTTCTGTGCAAAACAACTAGTCAGTTTTATTTATTAAATACTTGAAAGAATCATTTTTAAAATGTAGAGCTCCTTTTGAATTTTTTTTTTTGATTTTATTTTAATCTTAGATCGTATAAAATTTAGAAAAAAAAAAAAATTGTAAATCACAAAAAAAAAAATTAAAAATTAAAAATTAAAAATATACAGAAACTAAAAATCAATGCATGTTAATAAAAAGCAACAAGCAATCAAAAGGCCGAAAGTTTATTTTCTTATAAATTATAAATATTTCTCAATTCATTATGTGGTGTGAAACCAATACTTTATCGTGTAAAAAAATTTACACAATATATATACCACATTCAAATTTCAACAAATTTAAGCTTCAAACTTAGAATGAGTTAGTTTAGCTAATACTGGAATTTGTAATTTATTTTATACAGAATCGATGTGTAAACATGATAGCACGATTGTTCAATGCTCCACTGGATGAATCCGAGACGGCCGTCGGAGTTGGAACTGTCGGATCATCGGAAGCCATAATGTTGGCAGGCCTTGCGTTCAAAAGAAAGTGGCAGAACAAGCGCAAGGCTGAAGGAAAACCCTACGACAAACCCAACATTGTCACCGGAGCTAACGTTCAGGTATCATACACAAGGACCTATTTGATTAAACATGAAAACTTTTATAATAATGTACAAACATTTAGAGATTCAAATGATAAAAACCCTACGCAATTTGTACAGGTTTGCTGGGAGAAATTTGCAAGGTATTTTGAGGTGGAACTGAAGGAAGTAAAGCTGAGAGAAGGCTACTATGTGATGGACCCTGTCAAAGCTGTAGAAATGGTGGATGAAAACACTATCTGTGTTGCTGCCATTCTGGGTTCTACTCTTAATGGAGAATTTGAAGATGTTAAGCTTTTGAATGATCTTTTGCTAGAGAAGAACAAGGAAACTGGGTAAGTAGCATTGATTGTTGAGCTAGAATTGAGAATTTCAATTTTTTTTTTTTTAATACTTTAAATAATAAATTGCCTTATTGTATTTATTTTCAGATGGGAAACTCCAATTCATGTTGATGCTGCTAGTGGTGGCTTCATTGCACCATTTTTGTACCCAGAGCTTGAATGGGACTTCCGATTGCCTCTGGTTAAGAGTATTAATGTTAGTGGCCACAAGTATGGGCTTGTGTATGCTGGTATTGGTTGGGTCATTTGGAGAAACAAAGAGGATTTGCCTGAAGAGCTCATCTTCCACATTAACTACCTTGGAGCTGATCAACCCACATTCACTCTCAATTTCTCTAAAGGTATAATCCCGACTCCATGAATCAAAGTGTCTGTATTAGACGCGCCAAATATGTGAAAATATACGTTGGCCGGAACATTGAAAAATGATTTTTATGAAAATATTTTAGTTACAGAAATCAATCAATTTTACTGATTTTATCTTACAACATTCTTGACTTGTCTAATAATTAGTAATCTTTTACTCGGTAATTTTACAGGTTCTAGCCAAGTCATCGCACAATACTATCAACTAATCCGCTTAGGTTTCGAGGGATACCGCAATGTGATGGAGAATTGTCACGAAAATGCAATAGTGCTGAAAGAAGGACTGGAAAAAACTGGGCGCTTTAACATCGTATCAAAGGACGATGGGGTTCCGTTGGTGGCATTTTCTCTAAAGGACAACAAACGCCACGACGAATTTGAGGTGGCCGAAATGCTGCGTCGTTTTGGTTGGATTGTGCCTGCCTACACAATGCCGGCGGACGCTCAACACGTCACCGTGCTACGTGTCGTGATTAGAGAAGACTTCTCACGCACCTTTGCTGAGCGTCTTGTGCTTGACATCACAAAAGTGCTTCATGAGCTTGATTCGCTACCTTCAAAAATGCTTCTTGTTCCTGATTCTGAACTTAATAACGCTGCGCATAAGAAGTCTGAAATTGAGACTCAGAGGGAAGTCACTACTTATTGGAAGAAATTCGTCTCCGATAGGAAAGCTAATAATAAGAACAAAATTTGTTAGATTTTTTCTTTTTAAATTTTCAATTATGTGCATTTTAAGTTAACTATTGGCATGTGAAACTGCGGGAGTGTTTAATTATTTTGATTTTGACAATTTGTATTGTTCTGAAACCTATTGTTAATCGTTTCCGTTTGTAATGTTTTGATTTTCATATGTATAATTCGGTTTTTTTTTTATATGAAAGATATTTGGCATAATTTTGATTTACGAGGTAGCAATTACCAAGTAAAAAATAAATAAATCAATTAGATATGTATGTATTCAAGTCATTCAACTATCAACCTAGATAATATTATGGTTTCAGACTCTCAATTCTTAAAAAAAAAAAAAAAAAAAAATAGGCCACTTGCATGTATGATACTATAGTGATAGTAATTTGAATAAAAAATAAAAAAAAATAAATAAAAGGACACGGCAACTAATTTATTCACTTATTAAATATGATAGTGACAGTAATTTGAATAAAAATAAAAATAAAAACAAATAAAGCCAAATGCATTGAGGGAATTTAATGTTGCTGGTGATATGATATATGACACTAGCCAGTAATCTTCTGCTTATTTTTTTAGTAATAGATCATTTGAAGGAAAAATTAAATCTTGGTGCCCTTGCGTCCAAGGCCCTGGAATCCTGGATAGCTATGCAACTTGCTTACAGACTACAACTAACAATTTTTCTTTTTTAGAAAATGTTAGAAATCATATCGCTAAATCACTCGATTCAGACTTAAACGGAATAGGTAGAATTCCCGGCTGTCTCAGGTTCTTACAAAAAATACATTTCCCGAACTCAAACTCAAAACTTAACATTTTTTAAGAATCCCTTTTTGCTTACCCCCAATAGACATCACATCATATGTGTATCTACTCAATAAAATTTTAGCACTTATACATGCGTTTTAAATTTACCAATTATGAAGGGAAAAAATTGATTCACGTACTGTGATTTAATTAATTGGTTTTAGAATATAAGACTTTCTCATTCTCTACATCACCACATCCCCATGAGACACAAAAATAGTATTATAGGGTCTTGAGTTGAAGGAAATAATGTGAAGTGTACAAAACAAGTTGAAATAAGGTAGGGGTGGCAATTTGGGTCATGATTCGTTTATTCGTTCGATTCGATTTGCTTTAAAGCGAATACGGGTTTGAAAAAATGGATTCGTTTAATAAATGGGTCAATTCGATTCGATTCGTTTATTAAACGAATCGAATACGAATTTAAGCTTATTAATTCGTTTATTTGTTTAGGATTCGTTTTATTATTTTTATTTACTAGTTCTTGTTAATTTTCAATTAAGATT
>SKCR01051626.1:0-15353 GCA_019454045.1 Zanthoxylum bungeanum | reverse complement strand
CCGCATTATCGATGTCCAGTCTCGATAATACTACGGCTAGGGATATTCAATGATTAATCCTTCGTGGACTGATACTGTCTCATATCATCTCAATCTAGGAACTAATCATAGGGACCTCTCTTCATTTATATATCTATGGTGATCTAATCACAAATGATGAGAGTGCAATTTCCTTATTACATAGTTAATTTGCTACAACAACACAATGATCTGTGCAAATAGTGACGCTATGGGTCATATTATCCAACAGTTATCTTAAAGTTGGTAATATATTGATTTATTAAACTGGAACACTAAATATGTGTAAGCCTCTGTCGATGGGCAGACATAAATACCCAGTTTAACCCATTGAACCATATGTCTATGTAACCAAATTATCTGGATTCATTAAGTTTAAGTTCCAATATGACTACCCCCGCCGACAGGTATATGTCTATCCGTAAGGAATCTATTTAAAGGTTATCTATCCTCAAGGAAGATCGTGGACTATTGAGTCTAGGTCTTAAACTAAAATCCCTATGCTAGTTCATTTTAAGTTTCCCAGTCAATTGAAATGGCCAGTTAATGAAAAAGCATTAAGATTAAGACTCAATAAATAAATCTTTATATTACCCAAGAATATAATCTAACCCTTATAAACCGGTGATATTGGATTTCATCACAACCCCAGATAATTGGGCTTAGTTACGACACATATTACGGGTAGTAAAAAAAACTAAAATAAAATAAAAGAGGCAGGCAAATGTTATTCAGCTGAAGTGTTTAAGAAAAGAAGAAGCTTAGAAGACAATGGAAGAAATACATGACGGGGTATGTGGACCGCACATGAAGGGGCTGAATTTGTTTCACAAGATTGTAAGACAAGGTTTATACTGGTCGGCCATGGAGACAGACTGTGCAAAGCTGGTAAAACATTGTCATGATTATCAAGCACATGGTAATATGAACCATCTGCCTCACACAGAGTTACACGGGCTATCAGAGCCATGGACTTTTTCAGCATGGGGAATTGACATGATCAGAGAGATTCGACCGAATGCATCAAATGGACATCGCTTCATAGTAGCGGCAGTAGACTACTTTTCGAAGTAGGTGGAAGCCGAGTCATTTCATAATGTCACAGCAAAGCAAATGGCGAAGTTCATAGCCCGGAACATCATTTGTCGATATGGAATGCCACATCCTGTAGTGACAGATAACAGAGTTCAATTTCAAAGGGAAACGAAGGCAATGCTACAAAGATATGGGATATGACATCACAGTCGTCACCTTACAGACCACAGGCAAATGGGGCAGTCGAGGCAGCCAAAAAGACCGTAAAGAAGATATTAGCCAAGATGACAGAAAACTGCAAAGATTGGGCCGATAAGTTGCTATACACCCAATGGGGGTACAGAACTTCAGTGAGAACAGCAATAGGAGCCACACCTTACTCTTTTGTCTATGGAATGGAAGCAGTACTACCCGTGGAAGTTGTGATACAGTCCATGAGGGTTCTAGCAGAATCAGAGTTACCTGAACAGGAATGGGCCTCACAGAGATTTGAGCAGTTAGCACTGCTGGATGACAAGAGAATGAAGTCTTACATCACATGCAGATATATCAGAAGAGACTAGCTCGAGCATTCAACAAAAAGGTACGTCCTACTAAGATCAGAAAGGGTGATTTAGTACTTAAGCAGTCAAGGCCATCGACGACAGACCCAAGAGGAAAGTTCAGACCCAACTAGGAAGGACCCTACATAGTGCAGAAAGTAATGGGAAACGGGGCAGTGAGACTGTCATATTTGGAAGGGAATGAGTTCATTGAGCCGATCAACGTGGACAGATTAAAGCAATATTTTGCCTAAGAAAGAGAAGACCTGGCAGAAGACCTAACCCAACTGAATAAGAAATTCATTCTTGCATGCATGTATACACGTGACGTATTTGCATCCTTTTTTGTGTTTGTTCTGTTTTGTAATCACAGGTTTCAAAGAAGAAAAAGAGAAAGCGGCAAAAGCAAGCCAACCAGAAGCAACAACAGTACCGTGTCATCAGTTTCAGGAATGAATCGGTATCAGCTGGGGGCGAGGCCCACATCAGTATCAGTTTAAGGGCGAAGCCCACATCAGTATCAGTTTGGAGGCGAGGCCCATATCAGCATCAGTTTGGGGGTGAGGCCCATATCAGCATCGGTTTGGGGGCGAGGCCCACATCAACAATTTTGGGGATGAGTCCCAGGGTCGAGGCCCACATCAGTATCAGCTTGGGGTCGAGACCCACATCAGTATCAGCTTGGGGGCGAGGCCACATCAGCATCAGTTTAGGGGAGAGGCCCACATCGGCATCAGTTTTGGGGATGAGTCCCAGGGTCGTGACCCACATCATCATTAGTTTTGGGGATGAGTCCCGGGGGCGAGACCCAATCGACATCGGTTTTTGGGGATGAGTCTCAAGGTCGTGACCCACATCATCATCATTTTGGGGATGAGTCCCGGGGGCGAGTGTTAGACATAATGACCCATAGCGTCACTATTTTGTAAATGATATTGTATTATTGTACAAAATCAACTATGTAGTAATGAAATTGCCTTTTAACCGTTTTGTAATTTAATTACTTACTTTGATATTTAAATGGTAAAAGTCCCTATGATTAGTTCCGGATTGTGATGATATGAGACAGTATCAATCCATAAAGGTTTAATCATTAAATATCCCTAGTCGTAGTATTATCGAGATTGGACATCGATAATGCGGAATAGACTAGTATTGCACTTGTGCATGTTGTGAGGGCACAACGGCATAGTTCTCATATATTTAAGTATTGGATACTTATGCAAGTGCGGTAGGAGGTTGTGTTTTACCGATGGTACGGAAAACAGCTTCGCTCTGGATAGACCCCGCGGAGTCCCATTGGTAGTATGTCTGCGTGTCTATGGGAGTCCGCTTCAGGGTAGGTGCATATGATCTTAACCTGAGATTTGCATCGCTAGTACTTACGACAATCGGTAAAATTTAGGTTTGGTGGTCCAGGGCTTTAACGAGTTCTGTGTATACCTCTTCTGGGTTTATCGAGAATCATAGTGTACTGGGTGTGATGTCAAGATGGAAGTATCACTTCAGACATATGGAGATGATGATCGCGAGGGATTCAGAACTAGTACTATATAATGGTTGCAACCATCGGGATAATATGACTAGGTCAGGATTATCCGATTCAAAGAGACTGGTTGCTTGACATCCGATATGTGTTTCGGACGGGGCAGACACTTATCCAGCCCCAGCCCTAGCATGTGATCATCCGATACTGGTTCGATATACACTATACTACGGTATGCTACGCCTGTTATAGATCTAATATTCCAGTAAGAATATTTCTAGAGAATTGGGTAGGCATGGCGTTTTGCTAGAAGCTAACCATGTCTTGTAAATCGGTAAAAACGTAGTACTTGGTACGTACGTGTTCGAATAGTTCGACAACCGGATTTACTGCCAACATATCTAGAGGTCTCTTGGGTCGCTTCCCGAAGATTCACCGATGACGTATGATTCAAACTCGATTAATCTTGGATTAATTACGGAGACTTTATCTTGGATAAAGTACTGTATAAAGAGAGAGAACGATTAATTTAGAATTAATCGTAAAATTATTATATTCGATATAATAAACGGAATTCGATTTCGACGCGAAATTGAAATTAGATTTTAATTCGGGCAAACGAATTAATTTAGAATTAATTCGTTAGCGACGTAAATAATAATTTCGCTAGGCGCAATTATTTATTTAAATTCGATTTAATTAACCGTCGCGACGTAAGCTCGATATTTCGGAAATATCGAACCCGAACGCGTGAGTGCAGTGGGCCCACTTTCATTTGGAAACGTGTGGGGCCCACATGACACTTGTCATTATTTGTATTTTAATCAAGATGCAATGCATGAAGATAGTGTACAAAGCACTCAAAGATAATGCATGGAAATTGAGTGTTAGACACTCTAAGTCTTTGCATGGTTTGTGTTATATTTATATTATTATTTAATATAATTATAACATAAATATAAATTGATTTTTGAGACAAAAAATCAATGACTTCTCTCCCTCTCTAATTACCGAAACTGTGACAGTTTCTTCTTGGCTCTCCATTTTCAGGTTTTTGTTGCAAAGCTTGAAGAATTTGTGTTTGTTTGGAACATAAAGAACACATCTTTGGCTAGCACCATCAAGGGATCATACAAGGTGTTATGGGAAACTCATCTTAGAGCTTGGAAGGATCAACTAAAGCTTGGAGCTTCTCTTTACTGCTTGGCCGAATTCCCCACTGCACAAAGGAGCAATTTCGCTTCATCCATAGCATCCACATTTGGCTTTTGTGAGTATTGTTTCCGCCATTACTTCAATCTAGTTCATTCTTCTTATATATATCTTGCTTGTTTTTGATCTTGGGATATGGTTATTAGATTTCCAACAATGGTATCATTGAGCCTAAAAATGCATGCAAATATATTAGGATGTTATTTGGGGAAAATTGTTTGAAGCATGATTTGATGAGTTTGCTTGATTAAATATGCTTAGATGTATGTTAAATGGATTATACATCATCAATTTCATGGAAAATGAATTGGATTAATTTTTCCAACCCCAAAGTGGCTTGGCCGAATACATGCAAGCATGAGGACTAAATGATTTTTTAATTTTAAGACATTGGATGACTTGAAATAATGGAGATGATCATTTGTGACTTGATTGGATTGAAAACGAAATCGGAACCATATTAATCACCTTGGCCGAATGCTTGATGATGATTAGGGACTTGATTTTTTGATTAAATAATGTTGGACATGTATTTAAGATAAAAATATGATTAATAGATTAATTTGATATTTTGGGAATATTGATTTAAAGGATTAATCATGAACATACACTTTAATTAATTAAGTTATAAAATTTGGAATTTTAAAATTTAGTTAATTGGGCTTAAATTGGAATTGGGCCTAAAACTATTATATTTGGTCATAAATGGGCTTGGTTGGGCCAAGTAGATTTGGACCATTTGGATTGGATCCAAGATGGGCCTAAATCACACCATTTAAGTCCAAATGTAATAAATGGGCTTTTATGTTTAATTGGGCCTTATGGGCTTGATATTGGTTTTATGGCAAATGAGGGTGATTCCTTATTGGGCTTGGAAATTGGGTTTGACCCACATTGACCAAGGCCCAAGCCTAATGAAATCAATAGAAAGCCCATCGGACTTTAATTAAACGGACATTAGATGTTGGTTGGGCTTTGAGACCCAATAGAACTAGATTTGGAATCTAAGTTATAAAAGCACAATAAAAGTGTATATATTTAATTTAGAATTAAATAATAGGATTAGTATTGAATACGACTTAAATTGGATTTAACGAGTAGTTCGATATAATTCGTGAATTCATACCATATGTATTTATTCTCAAAACGAGTTGGACTCGCGCAAATGCAAACAATTGTTTGAACATTGTATTGTCACCTAATTAAAGACTAATTAATTGGATTTGATTGGTTGTATAACATGCCTTGAATGAATGAATGAATGTGGATGTGTTGTATGAATAGTGCATATCGGATGGATATTAGAAGGGAAGGGTAATTTTAGAAATTATTGTAAATTTGGAATTTATAAATTGGACCTGCGTGTCCAGCCTTATCTCTTTATCTCTATGTATTCTCTTCTCACCTAATTCCCCTCAATGTAAATGAGGTTTCTCTTATTGTATTATGTAATTGGGTAGAAGTAGAATAGTGCTAGCGGGGAGAGGAAAGGGAGTGATTTGTTCTAGGAACAAGTTGTTTATATATCCATCCGTATATCACTATTACTTTACTTTATGCACTTTATGATGTTTTAGAAGCATGCTTAAGGGTGTATGATGATGAGACCTAACAAAGATAAATTAATTGGTTGCCAATTACGCGAAAAATCCCTCAAACAATATTAAGCGATTTTCCTTCCGTTGAATGATTCTTTCTCAAGATCCGAAATTGGCATTGGTTTGTTGGCCAAAGTCAAGACCTTTGTCAATTGAGGATGTGTTTGAATCATGAGAGTTTTGTTACACATCGGTGTCCTGTCCAAGTTGTGATTTGTTGGCCAAAGTCAAGATCACTTCTTGTCCATCGACATTGATTACGAAACTTTCCTTGTCAATGGGTCCCGCTTAACTGGAATCATTAGGTTTGTTGTGCCAAAGCCAAGGCTTAGTTGATTCAGAGGAAATGGTTAGGAAAATGTATTGGATACATTGACGTATGTATTAGATATATATGTTTCGGACTTGGATGTCCACCTACCGGATCTAGGAATTGGATGGGATCCAATTGATCTTCGAGATCTACCTAGTTAAAAATCATACAACTTGTTGGCCAAAGTCAAGGTTGTGTGTTATTTAACGGGATCCTAGCCCACTAGGAAATTGGATTTCCCGAGTACTCAACAGAGGGTTAGAGACTTGTAGAAAATAGTGGGAGGCTAGTATTGAGTTTGCAATTTCATTCAGATACTTAGCTTTACGCGCTTACAAATTTATTTCGTCAATTTTTAACATTAGTTGGACTAATAAAATGTTATTTTTCTTGTAACAGTTTGACTGTACCCATTTTATCGTTAACTAGATAGTTGGACTATCGTAGTTAAGATGGCAAGCAAGGTAAATGTCCGAGACATCATCATGGGTGAAATGTCTTTAAGGGGATAAACTTTGCTGATTGGGAAATGAACCTAAGGATAGTCCTTGGGGCAGAGAGGATACTGTATACGATTCAGAGACCTCTCGGGCCTAAGCCCACTGAGCCACTTGAGCTGGAGTTATGGAAAACTCACAGTGATGATTGTGACACGGCTCAGTCGATCATGCTTGCTTCAATGACTCAACACTTTCGTCGCCAAAATAGGGACTTGGATCCTTATAATATGATGGCAAGATTGCAAGATCTTCACCGCACTAATAAGCGGATGGCGAGGTACGAGTTAGTGAAGAAAATCTTTCGCTCCCGTATGACTGATGGTAGTTCTGTTGAGGTCCATGGGACTCAAATGATAGCCGATATTGATGAACTGGCTAGTATGGGTATAGTCTTGGAGTCTGAGCTGGCTATAGATGTACTTCTACACTCACAGTCACTACCCGATACTTGGAAACAGATTGTCATCAACTACAAACTGATGAATTCGGATGACACTCTTGGAGAGTTGTTGTCATTCTCAAGGAGTCAGAGAAAGAACTTCTGAAAGGCAACAAGCGCGAGGCGCACTTTGCAACAACATCTCAAACGCCGAAAGCTGGGCTCAAGGCAACTGGGGGTGTTAAGAAGAAGAAGCATAAAAACAAAGGCAAGGCCAAGTCAACAAAGGCTTCTGGGAAGCCAAGGGACAAGTCTCAAGATGTTTGCCTGAAATGCGGCAAGAGAGGTCACTGGAAGCGTGACTGCCGCATGAACAAGGGACATAAGGAGGACATACAGGCGGGCAAGGCTCCGGCCTCAGGTATGTTTGTTATTGAGATAAATATGACTACTTCTAGTCTTAATAAAAATTGGATTTTTGATTCTGGCTGTGGTTCTCATATTTGTACTGATGTGCAGGATCTGCATGATAGCAGGAGACTGGCTTCGGGGGAGGTAGATCTACGAGTTGGAAATGGAACTTCTGTTGTTGTTGTGGCCGTAGGCACTTTTGTTTTGGAACTGCCCTCGGGGCATGTACTTAAACTTATGACTGTTATTTTGTTCCTAGTTTAACTAGGAATATTATTTCTGTATCTTTGTTAACCCAAACTGGGTACACTTTTGTATTTAAAAACACCAGGTGTTATTATATATGAATGATGCAGAAATTTGCAGTGCTGATGCAAATAATGGTCTTTATATTTTGAATATAAATGAATCTCCAAAATGTAAAATAACAAACAAAAGGCTCAAAATGAGTAATCCAAAAGAAGAAACTTATTTGTGGCATTGTCGTCTGGGACACATCAACAAGACTCGCATATCCACACTTTCGAAGAGTGGGTACTTGGACGGATTTGATCCAAATTCATATGACGTCTGCGAATCTTGTTTGTTAGGCAAAATGCCTAAATCACCTTTTAGTGGTAAGGTGAACGCGCCACTGAACTGTTAGCCCTCGTTCATAGTGACGTTTGTGGGCCCATGTCTAGCCAGGCTAGAGGTGGATATCGATACTTCGTAACCTTTACGGATGATGCATCACGTTATGGTTATGTGTATCTAATGATGCACAAGTCGGAAACTTTTGAGAAATTCAAAGAGTTTCGACACGAAGTTGAAAAACAAACAGGCAAGAGTATTAAGACATTACGGTCGGACCGTGGTGGCGAATACTTAAGTAATGAGTTTCAAGATTACTTGAAAGAATATGGTATTCTTTCACAATGGACTCCTCCTGGAACACCACAATTAAATGGTGTGTCTGAACGGAGAAACCGTACCTTGCTGGACATGGTAAGGTCGATGATGAGTCGCACTGAGCTACCTATATCCTTCTGGGGACATGCATTAGAAAGTGCAATTCTTATTTTGAATAGGGTTCCGTCAAAGTCTGTTGAACAGACTCCTCCGTATGAGATATGGACAGGAAAGAAACCAGGTTTCTCATTCCTGAAGATTTGGGGTTGCTGGGCATACGTCAAACGTTTGGAAGGTACCAAACTTGAACCCAAATCAGATAAATGCCTATTTGTTGGATATCCTAAGGAAACCAAGGATATTACTTCTATAACCCAAAAGAGAACAAAGTATTTGTTGCTCTACATGCGGTTTTCCTTGAGAAGGAATTCCTAAATGCAGTGTTTAGTGGGAGGAAAGTAGAACTCGATGAAAGTCGTAGTGATACTGTTCCAGGCAATGAATCTAGAACGGAACATGAACAGTCCATCCAGGATGAGACTGAACCACAATCTTCAATTACACAAGGACTACGTAGGTCGGAGAGAGTCAGGGTAATACCTGAGAGGTATGGATTCCTGATCTCACCTCATGTAGATATTAATCTTATTGAGGATACTGAACCGGCTACGTATGAGGAAGCGATACAGGGTATCGAATCCACTTTATGGCAAGAAGCCATGAAGGCCGAAATGGATTCCATGTATACCAACCAAGTTTGGACACTGGTTGATGCACCAGAAGGCGTAAAGCCTATTGGATGCAAATGGGTCTTCAAAAGAAGACAGACATGGATGGCAACGTACAAACGTACAAAGCTAGGCTCGTAGCGAAGGGGTATCGTCAACAACTTGGAGTTGATTATGACGAAACTTTCTCACCCGTTGCCATGATTAAATCCATTCGGATAATGCTTGCAATAGCTGCATATTACGATTACGAAATATGGCAGATGGACGTTAAAACCGCTTTCCTTAACGGAAACCTGTTGGAGGATGTTTATATGCAACAACCTGACGGTTTTATCGCACCAAGACTTGCAAACAGGTTTGTAAGTTAAATCGGTCCATTTATGGACTGAAGCAAGCATCGAGGTCATGGAACCAACGTTTTGATGAGGTCATAAAAGAATATGATTTCATTCAAAACGTAGATGATCCTTGTGTTATAAGAAGGTTAGTGGGAGTGCACTGACTTTTATTGTCCTTTATGTCGACGATGTATTGCTATAGGCAATGACATTCCCATGTTAACGTCGGTGAAAGCTTGGCTTTCATTGAAATTCTCCATGAAAGATCTGGGAGAAGCAGCTTTTATTCTAGGAATAAAGATCTACCGGGATAGATCTAGAAAGCTACTTGGACTCTCCCAGAGTACATATATTGATAAAGTGTTGAAGATTCAACATGGATCAGTCCAAGAAGGGACTGTTGCCAACATCACATGGCGTCTTTCTATCTAGGGACATGTGTCCTAAAACACAAGATGAGAGAGACAACATGAGTCGGACTCCGTTCGCCTCGGCAGTCGGATCGATCATGTATGCCATGATATGTACACGACCTGATGTGTCCTATGCTTTGAGCATGTGCAGTCGATATCAGGCCGATCCAGGACAGGATCACTGGATGGCGGTTAAGAATATCCTTAGGTATCTTAAAAGAACTAAGGATGTTTTCTTAATCTATGGAGATGGAGAACTTGAGGTATCTGGGTATACCGATGCAAGTTTCCAAACCGACAGAGACGACTTCAAGTCGCAAACCGGGTACATATTTTGCTTGAATAACGGAGCAGTGAGCTGGAAATCTTCCAAGCAAGATACTGTTGCCGATTCAACAACTGAAGCGGAGTATATTGCAGCAGCTGAAGCAGCAAAAGAGGCAGTTTGGATCCGAAAATTCCTAATTGGATTAGGAGTAGTTCCGTTAGCAGCTGAGCCCGTTCCATTGTATTGTGACAATAGCGGGGCTATAGCACAGGCTAAGGAACCAAGGTCTCATCAACGATCCAAACATGTTCTTCGACGATTCCATCTGATTCGAGAGATCATACATCGTGGCGATGTGAAGATCGAGAAGATCGCATCAGAGGATAATATTGCAGATCCGCTGACGAAGGCTATTCCTCGGGAAAAGTTTGAGCGACATGTACATAAGTTCAGGTATTAGATGCTTGAGTGACTGGCTATAGGCCAAGTGGGAGATTGTTAGACAGTAATGACCCATAGCGTCACTATTTTGTAAATGATATTGTATTATTGTACAAAATCAACTATGTAGTAATGAAATTGCCTTTTACCGTTTTGTAATTTAATTACTTTGATATATAAATGGTAAAAGTCCCTATGATTAGTTCCGGATTGTGATGATATAGAGACAGTATCAATCCATAAAGGTTTAATCATTAAATATCCCTAGTCGTAGTATTATCGAGATTGGACATCGATAATGCGGAATAGACTAGTACTGCACTTGTGCATGTTGTGAGGGCACAACGGCATAGTTTCTCATATATTTAAGTATTGGATACTTATGCAAGTGCGGTAGGAGGTTGTGTTTTACCGATGGTACGGAAAACAGCTTCGCTCTGGATAGACCCCGCGGAGTCCCATTGGTAGTATGTCTGCGTGTCTATGGGAGTCCGCTTCAGGGTAGGTGCATATGATCTTAACCTGAGATTTGCATCGCTAGTACTTACGACAATCGGTAAAATTTAGGTTTGGTGGTCCAGGCTTTAACGAGTTCTGTGTATACCTCTTCTGGGTTTATCGAGAATCGTAGTGTACTGGGTGTGATGTCAAGATGGGAGTATCACTTCAGACATATGGAGATGATGATCGCGAGGGATTCAGAACTAGTACTCTATAATGGTTGCAACCATCGGGATAATATGACTAGGTCAGGATTATCCGATTCAAAGAGACTGGTTGCTTGACATCCGATATGTGTGTTTCGGACGGGGCAGACACTTATCCAGCCCCAGCCCTAGCATGTGATCATCCGATACTGGTTCGATATACACTATACTAACTACGGTATGCTACGCCTGTTATAGATCTAATATTCCAGTAAGATATTTCTAGAGAATTGGGTAGGCATGGCGTTTTGCTAGAAGCTAACCTTGTCTTGTAAATCGGTAAAAACGTAGTACTTGGTACGTACGTGTTCGAATAGTTCGACAACCGGATTTACTGCCAACATATCTAGAGGTCTCTTGGGTCGCTTCCCGAAGATTCACCGATGACGTATGATTCAAACTCGATTAATCTTGGATTAATTACGGAGAGACTTTATCTTGGATAAAGTACTGTATAAAGAGAGAGAACGATTAATTTAGAATTAATCGTAAAATTATAATTCGATATAATAAACGGAATTCGATTTCGACGCGAAATTGAAATTAGATTTTAATTCGGGCAAATGAATTAATTTAGAATTAATTCGTTAGCGACGTAAATAATAATTTCGCTAGGCGCAATTATTTATTTAAATTCGATTTAATTAACGTCGCGACGTAAGCTCGATATTTCGGAAATATCGAACCCGAACGCGTGAGTGCAAGTGGGCCCACTTTCATTTGGAAACGTGTGGGGCCCACATGACACTTGTCATTATTTGTATTTTTTAATCAAGATGCAATGCATGAAGATAGTGTACAAAGCACTCAAAGATAATGCATGGAAATTGAGTGTTAGACACTCTAAGTCTTTGCATGGTTTGTGTTATATTTATATTATTATTTAATATAATTATAACATAAATATAAATTGATTTTTGAGACAAAAAAATCAATGACTTCTCTCCCTCTCTAATTACCGAAACTGTGACAGTTTCTTGGCTCTCCATTTTCAGGTTTTTGTTGCAAAAGCTTGAAGAATTTGTGTTTGTTTGGAACATAAAGAACACATCTTTGGCTAGCACCATCAAGGGATCATACAAGGTGTTATGGGAAACTCATCTTAGAGCTTGGAAGGATCAACTAAAGCTTGGAGCTTCTCTTTACTGCTTGGCCGAATTCCCCACTGCACAAAGGAGCAATTTTCGCTTCATCCATAGCATCCACATTTGGCTTTTGTGAGTATTGTTTCCGCCATTACTTCAATCTAGTTCATTCTTATATATATCTTGCTTGTTTTTGATCTTGGGATATGGTTATTAGATTTCCAACAGCTGAGACCCACATCTGCATCAATTTTGGGGATAAGTCCCTAGGTCCGTGACCCACAACATCAAATCATCAGTTTTCGAGATTAGTTCCCTGGGTCGTGACCCACGTCATCAGGCATTTTGGGGATTGAGTCCCAGGATCATGACCCCCAGTTGTCCATTGTATATGTGGTGCATCCCAGGGTCGGGCCCCCGTTGTTCAGTTGGCATTTTGGGATGTCGTCCTTACAGGGTTGATGGCCCCCATTACTCACCTCGGTTTTGGGATAGTCCCAAGGTCGTTGACCACTTGTCATCGTTATTGGCGATACTCCCAGGTCGAGGCGCCGCAGTTTGTCAGTTTCATTTATTGGGATACGTCCTGGCCAATGGACCCCCCGTATCATCAACTCAGCTCGAAGCAGGTAGGTAAGCCAAGTGGCGCTGGCGACTAGGTACGTGGAAAATGCATTGCATAGACTTTATAGGATTGTCATTGTCACACACTGCACAAGTCCCATCAAAGTGGGGGCGACTGTAGGCACTATATTTTTGCATATAAGTCCCGATGATGAGTCTCGTACGAAGGCACTACTCTTTAGTTTCGGAAGTCGCAGGAAACGAATGTCGGAATGGGAAATTCAGAATAAGTATGTCATCAGATCAATTCACATGTTCACTGCTTTCGCATTCGGAAACACGTTCGAACGTCAAGCAGATTGCGGGCGTTCTGGTTTAGCGGTCGTTCGACGGTGTCGGTATTTCTGGTTTTTCTGCTAGCCTCACGCCCAAGCCTAATTAGACCACCAAAACCCATCCAAAAATATTTAAAATATTTAAAATACATGTCACAAATTAAATTAAATTAAATTAAATAAATCTAATCAAATCCCTTCCTAATCTAATCAAATATCTTCCTTAATCAAACACCAATTAAGATATTCACTCCCTAAATTAAACACATTTTTTACTTTCATAAACCAATCAAAACACTTCCCTTTTTTGAGCATTCCTTCCTTACCTAGAAACCCTTGCAAACCATTATAAAAAGAATCCTAAACCAACCTTTCACACCCTAGCTCATTCTCACAAAAACACAAAAGAAATAACCTAGACTTCACTCCCAAGGAAAAAAAGGAAGAAGCAAATAATTCTCTCTTCTCCTCCTCCTACCATCACCGAAATACTCTCCCAAAATAGCAAAAGAATATCACCAAAACACCCCCTAAACAGTAAACATCACCACCGTAAAACACCCTGAAAACACAGCTCTAATTCACGCACCAACAACCCTAAACAGCAGCCCCAATTCACGCCAAAAACAACACCAAAAACTGCCGCCCAAGCAGTGAAAACTGCAACCCCTAATAACCTCAAAAATGAAAAAACAATACCTTAATACAGTGAAAATAGTGACCAGAAAATATAGCAAAAACAGCAGTAAAATGGAGTAAGAACAGCAGCAAAACAGAGGAAAAGACAACTCAAAACAGCGAAGCAACGAACGAAAGCAGTGGACCAGTGAACCGGAGGAGTTACGGAGCATCAATCCTTCCGATGGCCATGTAATACACTTTTGAGAGATGACTAAGAGGTTAGACATGAGGGCACCCTTCTTATTTATTCTCATCTTTTTTGTTGTTTATTAGAATTCTTTCGCATGAGAGTCCGGGATATATAAATGATAAAAGTCCATATGATTAGTACCAGATTAATAAGATATGAAACAATATTAATCCACGTAATGTTTAATCATTAAATATCCCTAGTCGTAGTATTATCGAGAATGGACATCGATAATGCGAAATAGACAGGTATTACACTTGTGCGTGTTATGGAAGTGTAACGACATAGTTCTCATATATTTGGGTATTGGATACTCATGCTGTTAGACAGTAATGACCCATAGCGTAACTATTTTGTAAATGATATTGTATTATTGTACAAAATTAACTATGTAGTAATGAAATTGCCTTTTACCGTTTTGTAATTTATTTACTTTGATATATAAATGGTAAAAGTCCCTATGATTAGTTCCGGATTGTGATGATATGAGACAATATCAATCCATAAAGGTTTAATCATTAAATATCCCTAGTCGTAGTATTATCGAGATTGGACATCGATAATGCGGAATAGACTAGTACTGCACTCGTGCATGTTGTGAGGGCACAACGGCATAGATCTCATATATTTAAGTATAAGATACTTATGCAAGTGCGGTAGGAGGTTGTGTTTTACCGATGGTACGGAAAACAGCTTCGCTCTGGATAGACCCCACGGAGTCCCATTGGTAGTATGTCTGCGTGTCTATGGGAGTCCGCTTCAGGGTAGGTGCATATGATCTTAACCTGAGACTTGCATCGCTAGTACTTACGACAATCGGTAAACTTTAGTTTTGGTGGTCCAGGGCTTTAACGGGTTCTGTGTACACCTCTTCTGGGTTTATCGAGAATCGAAGTGTATTGGATGTGATGTCAAGATGGAAGTATCACTTCAGACATATGGAGAAGATGATCGCGAGGGATACAGAACTAGTACTCTATAATGGTTGCAACCATCGGGATAATATGACTAGGTCAGGATTATCCGATTCAAAGAGACTGGTTGCTTGATGTCCGATATATGTATCGTACGGGGCATACACATCTCCAGCCCCAGGCCTTACATGTGATCATCCGATACTACTGGTTCGATATACACTATACTACGGTATACTACGCCTGTTATAGATCTTATATTCCCAATAAGAATATTTCTAGAGAATTGGGTAGACATGGC
>SKCR01051625.1:0-15467 GCA_019454045.1 Zanthoxylum bungeanum | reverse complement strand
CCTTGCCATTCACACGGCACCTAGTACGAAAAATGTCCTCCCTCTACTGCACACTCTCATCCTCTACAACATGTGCACTTAAAGCACGTTTGACAACTAAGGATAAGTTATTCAGCGGGTATGCAGCTCCCTCATGGTCATTAGCATCCTCCAACTCTGGCATCTCATCCTCAACCTCACTATCGGTAGAGTACACCTCTCCACTCATTTCCTTGGGGCCATGTCCCCTGGTGTGAAAAGCCAGCGACTTACCCTGATATGTGTTGGGAAACTTCTGAGGGCACGGGGCACAGATCCTGGGGATTAGTCGAGGTGCGCGTAAGCTGGCCCGGACACCCCGGTTATCCAAAAAAAAGTCCTAATCATCCTATAATACGCCCCTGACACCATTATACTTCGAGAAAACTCACATCCGATTCGATGTTATTTTCATTGAGTTATTTGTATTATTATATTATATTTTATTTTATCGTTACATTCAGCTTCGTTTAATACTTCATTATTTTCCTCAAGCCAAAAAGGAAAAAAAATTTATATCGGGCCGCTATAATTTTATTTTAGCTATCGCGCAAAATTTCGGATGTTACAGATTTGGATGTTAATTTCTCATTATCTACATCCGTTTGAAAATAAGAATCTTTATATCCTCTAAGGATCATATCCTCTCCATATTATACAAGCATATAATTTCTCGTTCTTTTAAGATACATTAGAATATGTTTTACAGTCACTCATTGATATAATTCATGGTGAGACTGAAAACTACTAACTACTCCCACTGCATAACGGATGTCCAGTCTCATGCATAGCAAAACATAGCATGCATGAGACTTCCAACAATAGAGGCACATAAGATATGTCTCATCTGCTCAACTGCTTGAGGTGTCTTAGGAAACTATTCCTTTGACAAGTGAATTCCATGTCGAAAATGCTCATTGAACTCAGTATCCAAACTCGTACAACAATCGTGTTGAAATAGGTTGCTTGAAACATAGATAACAGTCATCTCTTATGATTCTGAATGATCTGGATCCCAAGTACACAACTCGTCTTTCCCAAATCTTTCATTTGAAATTTGTTAGCCAGTCATGATTTTACTTTTGATAATACTTTTACATCATTCTTAGTGAGTAAAATATCATCCACATATAATACAAGAAAAACTACCTCACCGCCAATGATACACTTTTATATACAAGGCTCATTGGCATTCTGCTCAAAATCATAATACTTGATCATCACATAAAATCTTTATTTCCAAGATCAAGATGCTTACTTCAGCCCATAAATAGACATTTGCAGCTTGCAAACCATTTGTCTTTGACCTTATAGTCAACTTCCTTTTTCTTGGTATAACCCTTGGCCACTAACCTAGCTTTGAAGGTTTGTACCTTCCCATCTACTCATCTCTTAGTCTTATAGATCCCCTTGCAACCTATAAGTTTTACCCCATCAGGTTGACCTACAAGATCCCATACATAGTTGGAGTACACAGACTCCATCTCGAGATACATGGCTTTGAGCTATTCTTTTTATCAGGATCATCCATTGCATTACGGTAGCTTCATAAATCATCTACATCATTACTGAAGGTGACAATTTTTGTCTCTCTAATCCCTATATAGCTATCAGGTTGTCACACAACCCTCCCACTGCATCTAGGTGGTAGACTTTCCTGATATAACTGCATCTGATGCTCAGATGTCAAAGGTGTTACGTTATTGTAATTGTCAACAAATATTGTTGATGATGCATTGGTCTAACCAGAAAGTAACTTCTCGAGTACCACTTTTTTTTTTTGATAAAGTAAGTATATTATGTTGGGTTTTCTAGGTCAAACCAAGATCAAATTAAGCAATGAAACATGTGAATACAACAAAGTAAGAATGCGGAAAATACTCACTTTGATCGGATTTTCGATACGTTGAACACAAAATTCTGCTCCTTGAAGAATTCGGCCATGCCCCTTTGAAGTAGATCTTCAAGCTCCAAGCTTTGAGTGTTGATTCCAAGCTCAAGGATTGGTTTCCCTATCACCTTTGAATGACTCTTTGTGTGTGTAGCACTTGAAAAATTGCAACAATTTTTCTTCATCTTCTTAGCAAGATTCGGCCAAGCCAAATTGGGAGAGAAAAATGGCACAATGCCGTGAGAGATGGGAGAGAAGAGAGATGAGTGTGTTGTGTGTTTGATTTCAAAAATCAAATACCATTTACCAATTTTCCAAAAATTGGTAAAAGTCATCAATGCCTCCAACAACCCCCATCAATCAAAAATGACAAGATGTCAATCACCAAAAAGTGACAAGACTTCCATCCCTTGAGTGACTAATGATGTGACGCGTGATGTGACTTATGGGCCCCACTTTAATTCAAATTCCGAGTGGGCCCGCAAACACTCCCGGGCTCGGGTTCGCTAATTCCGAATTAACGAATTTTCCGTTGCGACGTAATTAAATCAAATTTAATTAAATAATTATGCCTAGCAAAATTACTATTCATGTCGCTAACGAATTAATTCTAAATTAATTCGTTTGCCCGAATTAAAATCCAATTTTAATTCCGCGTTGAAATCTAATTTCATTTAATATATTGAATATATTATTTTATCGATTAATTCCGAATTAATCGTTCTCTCTCTATAAATAATATTGTATCCCAGATAAAAGCTCTCTGCAATTAATCCTAGATTAATTTTCTCTCTCTTCTAATTAATCCCAGATTAATTATGTTCGAGTCATACGTCATCGGTGAATCTTCAGGAAGCGACCCATGAGATCCCTAGATATGTTGGCAGTAAATCCGATCGTCGGACTATCCGAACACGTACGTACCTAGTACTATATTTTTACCGATTTACAAGACATGGTTGGCTTCTAGCAAAGCACCGTGCCTACCTAATTCGCTAGAAATATTTTAATGGAATATATAATATGTATCAAGCGTAGTATACGTAGTATTGCGTATTGTGATCCATTATCGGATGTCACATGCAAGGCCTGAGGCTGGAATTGTGCGTGCCCCGTACGAAGCACATATCGGATCTCTGGTAACTAGTCTCTATAATCGGATAAACATGACTTAGTCATATTATCCCGATAGATGCAACATTAAAGAGTACTAGTTCCGTATCATGTGTGATCATCATCTTCATATGACTGAAGTGATACTTCCATCTTGACATCACACCCAATACACTACGATTCTCAATATACCCAGAAGAGGCGTACACAGAACCTGTTAAAGCCTCGGACGACCAAAACCAAAGTATATTGATTGTCGCAATTATTAGCGATGAAAGTCTCAGGTTAAGACCAAATACACCTACCCTAATTCGGACTTCCATAGACACATAGTCATACTACCAATGGAATTCCGAGGGGTCTATCCAGAGCGAAGCTGTTTCCGTACCATCAGTAAACATAACCTCCTATCACACTTGCATAAGTATCCAATACTTAAATATATGATAACTATGTCGTTATGCTCCCATAACGCGCACAAGTGCAATACTAGTCTATTCCGCATTATCGATGTCCAATCTCGATAATACTACGACTAGGGATATTTTAATGATTAAACCTTAGTGAATTAATATTGTCTCATATCTTATTAATCCAGAACTAATCATATGGACTTTTATCATTTATATATCACGGTAATCCAATTACAAATGATAAAAGAGCAATTTCCTTTGTCACATAGTTAATTTGTACAACAACACCATGTTCTGTACAAATAGTGATGCTATGGGTCATAATTGTCCAACAATCTCCCACTTGGCCTATAGCCAATCACTCAAGTGTCCTACACTTGAACTATGTACGGGTCGCTCAAACTTCTACTGAGAAACTGCTTTCGTCAGCGGATTTGCAAGGTTATCATCTGATGCGATTTATACGATCATCACATCGCCACGATGTATGATCCGACGAATTAGTTGAAACCATTTGAAGTACATACTTGGATCGTTGATGAGACCATTAATTCTTTAGCCTGCGCTGAGGCCTAGCTCAGCTGCTAACAGAACTATACCTAATCTGATTAGGATTATATAGATCCAAAATGCTTATATTGCTGCCTTAGCTGCATCAATATTCCGCTTTTGTTGTTTATTCGGCAACAATATCTTGCTTGGAAGATTTCCAGCTCACTGTTCCGTTATTCAAACTATATAGTACCCTTATTACGACTTATAATCGTTTTTTTCGGTTTGGAAACTTGCAACGGTGAACCCAGTCACTTCAAGTTCTCCATCTCCATAGTTTAAGAAAGCATCCTTAGTTCTTCTAAGATACTTAAGGATGTTCTTAATATCAATCCAGTTACCATCATATGGATTGGCCTGATTGCAACTCTATATGCTCAAAGCATATGAGACACCAGGTCGCGTATATATATTTCAATGTACAAGTTCTCAGAGAGTGCCAACAACTTTTAGATCTATCCCAGTAGATCCTTATTCCTAGAATAAAGGTTGTCTCTCCCAAGTATTCTACGGAGAATTTTTATGAAAGCCAAGCTTTCACCGATTGTATTATGGGAATGTCATTTCCAAGAAATGATATATCATAATTATATAGGACAATCACTGTCAGTGCGCTCCCACTAACCTCCTTTTATACACAAGAATCATCTTTGTTTTGAATTAAATCATATACCATTATGATTACATCAAAACACTGGTTCCAAGAACGCAATGATTGCTTCAATCCATAAATGGATCGAATTAACATGCAAACCTTGTTTGCATGTTTTGGTACAACAAAACCTGTCAGGATGTTGTAAACATCCTCCAAAAGGTTTCCGTTTAAGGAAAGTGATTTTGACGTTCAGCTGCCATATTTCATAAATGAAACATGCAACATTAGCAAGCATTATCCAAATGGATTTAACCATGGCAATGAGTAAAAGGTTTCATCGTAATCGACACAATGTTGATAACGATACCTTTTCGCTACAAGCCTATCTTTGTACGTTGGTATGTTGGCATCCATGTATGTCTTCTTTGAAAACTTATATAGTACCTATAGGCACAATGCCTTCCGGTACAATAACCAGTGTCCAAACTTGGTTGGTATACATGGAATCCATTTCGGATTTCATGACACTTTGCCATGATAGGTAGTCGATACCTTTTATCACTTCCTCATACGTAGCCAGTTCGCCTTCCTCAATAAGATTGACATCTTCATGAGGTGAGATCAAAAACCCATACCTCCCAGGTTGTTTTCTGACTCTCTCCGACTTACGCGGTTCTTGTGTATTCGAAGATTATGGTACAATTTCATCCCTGATGAACTGTTTGTGTTCCATTAAGGAATCGGTGCCTGGAATAGTATTACTCTGATTTTCATCGAGGTTTACTTTCCCCCATTTACCACTTCATATAGGTATTCCTCTTAGGAAAACCGCATGGAGAGCAACAATTAAATTGTTCTCTTGTGAGTTGTATAAGTACTATACTTTGGTTACCCTAGGATAACCTACAAATTAGGCATTTATCCGATTTGGGTTCTAGTTTGGTATCATCCAAACGTATGCCCAGCATTCCTAAATCTTCAGGAATGAGAAAACCATGTTTCTTTCATGTTCATATCTAATATGAAGTCTGTCTAACAGATTTTCATGGAACCTTATTCAAAATAAGTGTTGCACTATTTAATGTGTACCCTCTAGAAGGAAAATGGTAGCTCAGAGCGACTCATAATTAACCTTACTATGTCCAACAAGGTTCGGTTTCTCTGTTCGGACACACCGTCAAATTGAGGTGTTCCGTGAAGAGTCCATATTGAAAGAATACTATACTCTTTCAAGTAATTGAGAAACTTATTGCTTAAGTATTTTCATCACGGTCCAATCGTGATGTTTTAATACTTTAGCCGATTTGTCTGTCTACTTCGTGTCGAAACTCTTTGAATTTATCAAAAGTTTCCGATTCGTGTTTCAATAAGATACACATAACCATAACGCGATGCCACATCCATAAAGGTTACGAAGTATTCATATCCACCTCTAGCCTAGCTAGATATGGGCCCACTTACGTCACTATGAACGAGGGCTAACAGATTGGTGGCACTTGCACTTTTACCAAGTAAAAGATGTTTTAGGCACTTTGCCTAATTAACTAGATTCGTAGACATCATTTGACTTGAATCAAATCTATCCTAGTACCCACTCTTCGAAAGGGTGGATATACGAGTCTTGTTATTGTGTCCCAGACAACAATGCCACAAATAAGTCTCATCATATTAATTCAGTTTGAGCTATTTGTTTGTCATGTTATACGTTTGAGATTCATTTATATTCAAAATATAAATATTGTTATTCACATCTAATGTGTTTACCTCAATATCATCTTTATAAAATAAAACACTTAGTGTTCTAGAATATAAAGGTATACCCGCAACATGTTAAACTTAGATATATAGATCATGTTTCTAGTCAAACTATGTACATTATAACAGTTTCCTAATTTAAGTACATACCCAAAGGGTAGTTCCTAAACTTAGGTTTCTACGGTTAAAACAGCGACTGTTGTCCCGTTTCCGACTCGCAGATAGATCTCAACTGAATTCAGTCTCCTGCTAATCAGCAGATTCTGCACATCAGTACATATTTATGTACCACATCTAGTATCAAAATCCAATTTTGAAACTAGTAGTGAACATGTTTATGACAAACATGCTTGAAGCCGGAGCCTTGCCCCGCCTTCACTTCCTTCATGTCTACCTTGTCCATACGGCAGTCAAGCTTCCAGTGACCCCGTTTGCCATAGTTTAGGCAAACATCTTGGGATATGTCCTTTGTCCTCCTAGAAGACTGTGATGATTTTGCCTTTGCCCCTTTTTAGAAGCTCTGGCTCTGCCTCCTTGAGTATAGCCATCAACTCTCCAAGAGTTTACTCTTGATTCATAATGAACCTGCCCTAGCTTTCGAGTAGAGACTATAAGATCAAATCTTTGGTAGTCTCGGCCACGTAGGTAATGCCCAGCTAACCTAGCTGATCGATGTCAGCAATCATCTGCGACACCTAGTGCACGACAAATGTACCATCTGACATACGCGAGCGAAAGAGCTTCTTTTGTAATTTGTACTTCTAAGATCTAAGAATAGATCTATGAAGATCCTTTAATTTCAACATCATGGTATAAGGATCTAATCCTTAATTCTGACGACGGAATTAAAGAGTCATTGCGGTAAGCATAACAGATTGAGCACTAAAGTTATCATCACCATGAGTCTTCCAAAACTCATGCTCCACTATTTGCTCAACTCTAGGCTCAGGCCCGAGATGTTTCTCTATCAAATAGAATAACTTCTCAGTTCCCAGGACTATCCTGAGATTTTATTCCCAATCTGAAAATTAGAGCCGTTTAAAGACATTTTTACCCAGGATTATGTTTTAAAAGCTAATCTTTCAGTTATCTTGATTCCAATAGTCCAACTATCTAATCAACGATTTCGGGTACATTTGAATATAATGATTACAATAGTCTAACTATATAATCAACTATAATTTGATTGGTTAAATTCAAATATATTGATTACTATAATCCAATATATAATCAATTATAAATGAAGTACTTTTTTGTCATTTGTGCTCGACATATTGACTTTATTTATGATGTAATTAGCATTGTTGACTATGCCATTAAGCTTAATTATGCTTAGATCTCTACTTAGCCGGAAGCACGTCAATTTACTATAGCATGTAAGCACCTCAATTAGCTTAAGTGAGATTACTTTCTAATCTTTGTTTTAAGTTTATTTAAGTGCAAAAAGACCTTAATGGTCGTGGTTGAGGTGCTTGACTTAAGGCTTTTGGTAATTTTAGCTCTAGGGTCATTTTAGTCATTTTACTCTCTTGTAACCCTAACTATATAACTCTCCTTTGTAAAGTTTATCATAAAAAACGTAATATACAACATTTTGAAAGAGAGAAAAGCTTGAGCTTTCCATGGCTATGGCCGAACCCTTGTTGAGGGAGGGATTCCCCTTTTCAAGTTCAAATTGACTTATCTAAGCTTGGCAACTTAGTGGCGTCTCCATTGCTAGCAAATACAATTTGATTTCATGCTTGTGGTTATCATGGACGTGAGTTTCATGGTGGTTAGGGGCTGATCTTGGTTGGGTTTTTTTTTTTTGGATAAGGTAAGTATTATAACCAAAAGAAAACTATACAAGAGCAAAGGGGCATCCCCCAGGATCTAGAGGGGACATGCCCTCATAGAAGAAAGCCAAACGGCTACAAGAGATCAACTAAAGATGTCATCGGGCAAGTGCCACGAAAGGTGAAGCCATTTATTGTCATAAGATGGAGTCACCTTACGTAAAGAACTAACACGATTCCGAACATCAAAAACAATATCATATAGAAGAACAGAAACTGGCCTAAGAGGCATATCATGAGTGCGAGCATTCCTCCCCTCTATATATGGTAAACTGACGCTGCAAAGGATAGACGAACCAGAAGATGAATATAAAGAGGCACCGGAGAACTGACAAAGCCACTCAACAGTTTGGCGCCAATCTCGACAGCTCCAATCTAATCCACACATGGCTAGCACAGACGACCAAACCCTCGATGAAAAGAGGCACTGAAATAAAAGATGATCGATGTCCTCACTCGAACAACCACAAAGGATACACCGCGAGCATGAGGATATACCAAATTTCATTAGACTGTCCTGAGTACAAAGGCCTCCCTGAATAGACATCCAAAGAAGAAAAGAATGGCGGGGAATAGATTTCCGGAACCAGACAACTCGGGACCAAGGCATCTCGGGTCTCCTTGACCTCAAAGCATTCCAGACACTATCCACAGAAAATCTCCCATGTCTATCATCCTCCCAAACCAGCACATCCTCCCTCAAACTAGAAGGAGACGGAAGGTGAGTCTGAGAAGGGGGCCAATGCCAAGCAGAATCAGAGATAATGGAAGCAACTGTCGCCATCCTATCCAAGCCAGAATCATAAATCACTCTCTCGCCCAATGAGTCCTCAATCGGGCCTACAGGATGCCAATTATCAAACCACAATAATGTCGACTCACCATTCCCAATACTCACTCTCATCCGCCGACGGGACCAAGAACGAAGCTCCAAAATCTTACGCCAACTCCAAGAGCAATCAGAAGGACGTGGGATCTCCCAAAAACTTCTCCCCCTCAGTAAATAAGAGTAAACCCAAGTAGACCAAGAAGAAACCTGACCAGAACAGAGAAGAAACCAATATGCTTGACAATAGCCGCTCTATTCCAAGCTTCCAGACTCTTATACCCAGTCCCCCCTCCTTAAAGAGGTAAACAAATTTTGCTCCAAGCTACTCTAGCCCCAGTAGGGATAAGCGCACTACCCTTCCAAAGGAAAGAACGTAGGATAGTCTCCACCTTCCTAATCACTGACTTAGGAAGAATAAATAAAGAAGACCAATAAACTTGAATGGAGAACAAAACAGACTTTATAAGCTGGAGCCGACCTGCATAAGAGAGAAACTTACAACTCCAGCTTTTAGCACGCATAACAATACGATCCACAAGAGAAGCACAGTCAGAGGCCCTAAGTTTAGTAGAGATCAAAGGAACCCCCAAATACCTCACAGGAAGAGTCCCCACCTGGAATCTTAACACATCACGCAGTTGGTCTTGCATAGAAAGAGAGATGCCAGAAGAGAAGAGATGACTCTTAGCTGGATTCGGAATTAAACCTGATAAACCACTGAACTGCCCAATACAATCCTTGATCAAAGAAACAGAGGATGCATCTGCTTTACAAAAAATCATAAGGTCATCTGCAAAACAGAGATGAGTAAGACGGTCCTTTGAACACCGCCAGTGGAACTGGAAACCCGGATCAGTAGCCATATTACGAAGAAGGCCTGATAAAACTTCCATAGCCAAAACAAAAAGATAAGGAGACATAGGATCACCTTGTCGCAACCCACGACCCCCAGAGAAAAATCCATGCAGCTCACCATTAATAGAAACAGAGAATCTCGTAGTAGTCATACACTCCTGAATCCAACCCACCATCCTCTCAGGAAAACAACAGTCCTCAGAACCTCAACCAAAAAATCCCAACGAACAGTGTCATAAGCTTTCATCAAGTCAATCTTAAGAGCACACCTCGGGGAACCGCCATTCCGGTGATAATTCCGAACCAATTCCTGACATAAGAGAATATTGTCGCTAATACGCCTTCCCTCGACAAAAGCAGATTGATTCTGACTGATCACTGAAGGGAGAATGACCTTAATTCTGTTCGCAATCAGCTTAGCAATGCACTTGTAAATGGTGTGTTACAGCAAGAAATGGGCCTATAATCCTTAACCTGGGAAGGATTAGGAATCTTAGGAATCAGAGCAATGGATGTAGTATTTACCTGCCTCAAAAGACGTCCAGAAGAAAAGAATGAATGAATAGCACATAAGACATCATCCCCCACAATATTCCAACACTTATTAAAGAAACCCGAATTAAACCCATCCGGACCTGGAGCTTTATTGTCTTTCAGCCCGAACAAAACAGCTTAATCTCCTCATCCTCAACCTCACGAGAAAGAGCCATACTCTGCTCCTCAGTCACATGTCTAGTAATAGCAGAATGGAGGGTCACCCTATCAAAATCCTGCTGACGATGCTGAGGACCTAAAATGGACTCAAAAAAAGAAACAATCTCATCTCTAACCAAAGCATCTTCCTCCACACGGGTACCATCCTCTTTAATAGAATAGAAGTAACCTTACTACTGCCATGAAAACTCTTCATAGCGGTAAAGAAGAACTTAGAATTCTGATCCCCAAGGTTAAGCCACTGAACACGAGATTTCTGTCTATTAAAGCCTTCTTCAGCCCGACTCAAATCACCATAACTCACTGAAAGACGAGCTTCCTCAGCTAACAGAGCAGGGTCACTGGGGAAGTCCTGTAAAGCACATTGTACTCTATCCAACTCCTTCCTGATCTCCAAAACAAGACAAGAAATTTTAGAGAAATGCTCAACATTAAAATTCTTCAAAGCCGCCTTAACATTCTTTAGCTTACAACATAACCGGAACATTGGAGTACCATGAACATCAATATCCCAAGCCCTAGCCACAACAGAAAGAAAATCAGGATGATCCACCCAAAACTGAAAGAATTTAAAGGGAATTTTCCTTTTAGGGAGCTCTGCAAGCTTAACAACCATAGGAGAGTGATCAGAAATCCGGGAAGGAAGAAAGCGGGCAGAAGAACCCGGGAAAATACACTCCCAAGAAGGATTTACCAGAACACGGTCCAACTTGCGCCAAATAGGAGACTGAATCTGCTTATTAAACCAAGTAAACTTACACCCAGAGTACTGCAGATCATCCAAGCCAGCTTGACCCAAACAGCAACCCAAGTCATCTTTCCAAGCTGGCCAAGCCACAGATCCACCACTATGCTCAAACGGAGAACGGATAGCATTGAAATCACCTAAAACAAGCCATGGGGAATCATCAACCATACTACCACAATTAAGCAGGTCAGCCCAAAGTTCTCGCCGCTTCTCGTAATCACACTCACCATAAACCACTGAAACTACACAATTCCAAACCCCAGAAATAGGAGTCACACGGCAGTGAATAGCTTGAGCTGAAGACTGAATAATGCTAACAACAACATCACTAGGATTCCAACAAACCCAGATACGACCAAACGGACTAATATCAGAATGGCAAAAAAACTTCCAAGAAGGATTAATCGCACGAGAGACATTCATAAGATTAACCTCCTTAACCTTGGTTTCAACTAAACCACACAACGAGAGCTTCTCCTCACTAAAAAACCTCCTGACTTCAGCATGTTTTAATGGGTCATTGAGACCTCTAATATTCCAACAACCAAAAATCATTAAAACAGATGAAAAAAGGCCAAACCCACAAATCAACGTCGACGCCCCCCCCCCCCAGAAGACTTCCACTTCTGACTCCTTTTCCCACCTGAACCCTTTTTGGATTTGTTACCATAAGTCAATTTCTTAGATTCCAGGGGAGTCAACAGCCTTAATAGCCAAACTGTTAACCAACGGAGTAGGCGAATCATAAACTGCAGACGGCGAGCACTCATTTACCTCAGTATAAGGAAGATCCTCACCAAGTTGTGAAGAGTCAATGGAGTTTTCCCCTTTCAAATTACCATCTATCACCATAGAAGCAGTCTCAGAAGAAGAAATCACAGGCAGAGAATGAGTAACCAAAGTCGGATTCAACCCATTAGAAGAACCCTCTCCCAAAACAAGAGTTCTCTCAGCAATTAGAGGCACCACATCACTCGAACTAACAGGATGGTTCAAAGAAGTACCCTTACCTTCTTATTTTTAGTGACCGGGATCCAAGCCCCCTCCTGAGCCTTAGCAGAATCAAAAGGAGCATCCTTATTCATAGACGGAGGATGTGGCTTAGGAATAGCAGGCTGAGGAAGACTTTTAATCTTTTTACTAGGTGCCTTTTTGGGGCACGAATTCACCGAGTGCCCAAAAACTTCACAAGTAGAACATTTCACAGGAACCCATTCAAACTCAACCCTAATAGGAACCCTAGTGCCATTAGGGTATTGGAACACAATCTCCTCGATAAGGGGACTCCGAGCATCAATCTCAACACAAAACACGAGCAAAGCTGAGACGTTTCCTGGACTGGGTAATATGGTCAACATTGAGAGGTTTCCCAACTGCACTTGCCACACAGCTAATCCCTTTCGCCGTCCATAAAGAAAAAGGAAGGTCAAAAAGTTTGAGCCAGACCGGGACCTTGAACAAATCCTCCTTAGTCAAAGATAAATTAGAATGCCAAAGTTTTAAAACCAACGGCCTATTAGCCATATGCCAAGGGGCTCCATCCAACACCACACCAGCCTCTTGAAGGCTATTAGAATCTAAACAAAAAGAAACCATTCTCGGACGTAAGGACTTCTAACAAACCCATCCTTCCCCATAACTTGTGTGCAATAGAATTGACAGTTTGGAAGGGTAGACGTTTTCCCACAAAATAACCAACTAAAGTATTCTGCCAGTACACACTCCCTTCTTCAAAGACTTCTGCAGGTGGGCATACAACAACCTTACCATCAATAATATTAGGTTTAACATAATGTAGAGCAGTGGAAGAAAATGTCGAATCAAGACTGTCAACTCCCACAGAACCATTCAAGGCAGTGGCATAACTCTTAGTACCACCAGAAAAACCCCCATCTTTTACTACAAGATTCGCCGGCACCACCTCCTTATGCACACCCAAGGCATCACCGGACACTCTTCTACGGTCAATTGGGTATCAATCTGCCTCACAGCACCACCAATTACATTAACAGAATCCAACAAAAGACACTACTATCAGAACCAAGAAAACTCACTGCATCCAACCTGCCTACAGTGCTAACTACAACACCAGAACCCCTATCAGAACCAACACCACACTACACCACATCTGCCTTAGCTCCAGGAGCACAGCCAGCCTTCTTACGGTCAGTACCAGGACCAGATACACCATTCTCCAAACAACCCACAGACCCCCCTGCAATAACACAGTCTGAAACCACAACTGGTAGGAAATCATTCACCTTAGCGTCACAAATCACATTCTCTGCATCAACTGAAACAGCCACTGCTGAGGATGTCAACACCTCAATACCAGATTTCCCAACAACATCTTGGCCAGCAGCCACTACTGGCTTAGAAACATTGCCCACCAAAATTGAATCAACAATACCAGTAGTTACACTCGGAGACCAGACACCAAGTGATCCAGCAGAGCCACCACCAACTCCATGTCCAATAACACCCTCAACGGTACGAACAACACCAGGGTCAAAATCCAAAATCTCATTATTCAACACATCAATGCCACCTTCACCCAAACAATCGGCAGATCTACACACAATGTTAGTGCCAGGAGCACAAAAATCGCTGGCCGAAACAGAAGCAACACCAAACTCAGGCAAATAAGAACCTGAACAACCAGCAGGAACACCAAAATCACCTTGACCCGGAACACCTGCAACGGCGGAGACAGAATCAGATGGGGAGATAACACCCGACCCACTATCACCAATAACCAAGCTAGAAGCTGAAGCGACTCCTTCTGAGAGAGTCAATGCCGCCGGCGCTGAGGAAGGAACCGAGAGGGCCACGAGATCCGATGATGGCTTCGAGCAAACCGAACCCAGCACAACCTGCGAAGCATTTGAGACCAACGAGGTAGCCCTAACAGCTCTACGGCCAGTGCCAGGGAGGCGCGGCCCCACGATAGGGAGACCAGAAGGAGGGATAATGAAAAAACGGTGAGGGGGGAAAATAAGGAGAGCAAAAGAGGCGAAATTAGAAAGGAAATGAGAAAAAAAAAGGGGGGAAACGGAGTAAAAAGACCAAAACCGATCTAAGAAAAAAAAGGGGAAGAAAATAGATCTGAGAAAACAAAAGGGTAACAAGAGGAGAAAGGCACGGGGAAAATAATTTTAGTAAAAGCCCAGATCTGAGGAGGAGGAGAGAATCAATTTGGTAGAAGACCAAAGGGATCCAGGTACACGAAGAAGGAGAAGAAGCAAATCGCCCAGTTGAGAGCATATTCACCCGCCTAACTCAGAGTTTTTCTACGGTAGAAGCTTGCTAATCCATTGAAGCTTCTAACTTCTGTCACTAATGTTGGTGTTGGCCAATCCTGAATTGCCTTCACCTTTTCCTTGGTTGGGTTTTGTTCCTACAAAATCAGTATTCAAAGTTCTTGGGGTTTTGAGAAAGATGTTTGGGGGTTTGCTTGGTTTCCAACCCAAGTGAGTTCTTGTCAACTTATGATATTGTTCGCTGAGATTTTATGGTTGAGGTTTTGAGGACTATCGGTTTTCCTGAGAGGCTGGTGGGCTGGATTCTGGAGTGTGAGTACTATGTTTTCTATGTCTATTAATAAGGAGCTGAATGGTTTTTTCTCTGGGGGCCGTGGCTTACGACAAGGCGATCCTATGTCTCCTTATCCTTTTATTCTGGCTATGGAAGTCCTCTTGGGCTTACTTCATAATATGGCTCATGATTAGTGTTTTAAATTTCATTAGGGTTGTTCTAAGGATCGCCTCACACATCTCTGCTTTGCAGATGACCTTATGATTTTTTGTAAGGCGGATGCTCCCTCGGTCTCATTGATCAATGATTGTCTTCAGCAGTTTATGGGTTTATCAGGCCTGGTCTCGAATCCAGCAAAGAATCATCTGTTCTTCTCTGGTATCTCTCTTACTCTTAAGGATTAGCTGCTTCATGTTTTGGGTTTCCAAGAGGGTGTTCTTCCAGTGCGGTATCTGGGTGTTCCTTTGATCTCTTCTAAGCTCCGGGCCTCAGATTGTGCTTCTCTTGTTGAGCGTATTGTCAGGCGTGCTAAGAGTTGGAGTAGTAAGTTTCTTTCATATGCGGGGCGACTTCAACTCATCAAATCTGTTTTGTTTACCATTCAAGTTTATTGTA
>SKCR01051624.1:0-15341 GCA_019454045.1 Zanthoxylum bungeanum | reverse complement strand
TCTTGTATTATAGGTCGTGACATATTAATCATCGGGAATGATATTCCCATGATGCAAGCCACCAGGAATGATTATCTCATAATTTCTCCATGAAAGATTTGGGAGAAGCAGCCTACATCTCGACATTAAGATCTACCGTGATAGATCTAAGAGGTTGTTAGGACTTTCTCAATCTACGTACATAGATAAAGTTTTGAAAAGATTCAAAATGGAAGATTCCAAAAGAGGTGATTTATCTACTTATCATGGAATCAAATTATCTAAGGAGCAATGTCCACATACTCCTTCAGATAGAGAGCGCATGAGTAGGATCCCTTATGCTTCAGCAATAGGATCGATCATGTACGCCATGCTATGTAGAAGACCTGATGTCTCTTATGCTCTTAGCATAACGAGCAGGTATCAGAAAAATCCTGGTGAGCAACACTGGGCAGCTATCAAAACAATCCTCAAGTATCTAAGAAGAACTAAGGATGTGTTTTTGACATACGGAGACTGTTCTGAGATGAAAGACATTGGTTAATGTGATGCGAGCTTTCAGACCGATAGGGATGACAGCAGATCGCAAACAGGATATCTGTTTACTTTGAATGTCGGTGCTTTCAGTTGGAAAAGCTTAAAGCAGTCAACTACAGCAGACTCCACCACTGAAGCCGAGTATATTACAGCATCTGAGGCAGCTAAAGAAACAGTCTGGATAAAGAAGTTCATCACGGAACTGGAAGTGCTTCCCACAATAAAGAATGGCATCACGATGTACTGTGACAACACGGGCACCATTGCTCAATCAAAGGAACCAAGGTCCCACCAGAAATCCAAACATGTACTCAGGCGATTTCATCTCATCAGGGATATTGTTGAGAGAAAAGAAGTTATTATAGAGAAAATACCCACAGAAGATAATCTTACAGATTCTCTGACTAAATGGCTAACTCAACAAAAGCATGATCGGCACACCCGAGAGTATGGTGTCCAGATTCATACTAGTTGGCTATAGTGTAAGTGGGAGATTGTTAGGGATATGCCCTATACCCAACTTGTGGATGGGCTATATGTACATGTATTTGTAATATTTTCATTAATTAATAAAATGTCAATCTTTATTATACGTGTCTTACATAACTTTATGGATCATCAACACTGTAATAAAGCCCTTGGAGTAATAAGACGATGGCTTCCACGCCTTATGAGAATCATTACTCTTAAATGTTCATAGTCATAGTTTTGTGAATAATCTGGGCGTTCACAAAGCGGAGAGACTAGCATGATGATATGATCCACCCTTAAGTGGGGTAGCCGATCTTATAGGCTACTAGCGGAGATCCGTCCGCTTGGTGTATCACATGGATGCATGAGTTGCTCGTGTCCATCGAACTGACCGCCAAAAGTTTTCATATGGAGTATTTATCCCATGTGTCTGTGAGATCTTTCATGTATCAATTATATGACTAGTCCTTAGACTTGAGGTCTTTACAATCTTATGTGTGGATCAAATAACTTTGACATTCTCCTTCCCCGGTTCAAAGATCTGGTCATAAGGGTATGATTGGGTCATTTGTGAAACACATGAAGTTTGTAAAGATACAACAGAGAATCACCACCTCTCTCTCGGATAATATTTTCTTAAGAGTAGTATTCCAGTTCGCGGGTTGATATGTGTGATCAGTGCTTGAGACTATGGCCACAGCGGAAGAATCATGTGAGATTCTTGGGTTAGCATGATTCATGACACTATCAACATCATACCTTTGACCATATGGGTTGACACTTTCCGTACCCTAGGTCAATATGTGGGGATACAGTGAGGCGATGGACCGTATCATATGTAAATCGCATACCGAATGGGTATATATATCTTTCCTTCTCATTTGGGGGCCTTGGCATGTTGCTAGATGTCAACCTTGGTCATTGAAATCGAACGACCATCTGATCAGAGGATAATTTATGTTCGATTAAATTATCACGATTCATTTCATGTCCAACTTGAGGGGAACCCAAAAGGTCACACACAACAACGTCGAAATCAATGGTTAACAGTGCACAGTACATATTTAACAGCATATATGATTGCTGTAGGAATTGTTCATAAATGGTTCAATATGTTTAATAATTGAACAGATCATTTATGAGGTTCCATAGTGGCCTAGGGATTGGTGAATGACGATAGCGGCACTTTGGGAATTGGAATAAAAAAAATACTATTCACGTGAATAGTACCATGTGAATAGTACCACGTGAATAGTAAATTTTTTTATTATTTTTGTTATTTGTTTTGAATTCCAATTCAGCCCAAACTCTTATTAGGGTTTTATAATCTCATTAAACCACTAAATTAAGATCCAATGGCTAAGATTAAATTGGCTTTTATCCCACATCGGATTCTTAATTAATTTTGTTGTCTTTGGAGCACTATATAAACCCAAAGAATTCTTCACAAATTTTTGCACAAACCTTTCAAATCTTGGGTTTATATAAGTGAGCAACTCTAAAGTTTTAAGAGTAAGCCACTGATTTTGAGGATCCTTAAATCTAATTGACTAGAGGAACCTCGAGTTAAAAGTTTTGAGGTATTTGCCTAGGCAAACACCAATGACAAAATACATGTGCACTCAAGGCATAATCTTGCCGTTGAGTTTTGGCTTTGGTATGTGCATCTTTGGAGTCCACACACTTGGGTGGCTATTTGGAACGTGGAAGAGCTTGCTGAGTTCGAGAAAAGCTTGTAGATTGGAGGGAGGACTGGAGGAGTCTACGGTTCAAGTAAGTCTTTTTCTTTCTTTATTTTAATTAGAGTTCTTATGATAGTTAACTTGTTTAGGTTTATGTTCTTTGCATTTTTTTATGAGTTTTATGCTTAGAATATATAGTAACATGCCTAGGCTTGTAGAATAATCAAAACAAATGGGTATTGGGCAAAGAGAAAGCGGCATCATAATTTTAAATATTTATTTTCCGCTGCGCACTCGCGACTGTTTCCCCACAGTTACACCACCAATTCCCATTCGAGACAGAACTATTCATGTGATTGACAGCTTTATTTCTGTATTGTACTTCCTCACTTACCAGCAAATGTGTGTGACATCAAAACATGCATCCAGATGATACAGTAGTCAGTTTAGTTTGGGGGGAATGCAACTGAATATCCTAATGCCCACATCAGCAACTTCCTAGAAGTTTACGACACTTCAATTACAACCGAGTGGCTGAAGAAGCAATGAGACTGCGGGTTTTTCAATATTCCTTGAAAGACAGAGCTAAGGCTTGGCTACATTCACTACCAGCAGGTTCCATCACAACTTGGGACACTCTAGCCACCAAATTCCTTACAAAGTATTTTCCACCAGCCAGAACTGCAAAGCTAAGGAATGACATCACATACTTTCTACAACATGAGTTAGAATCCCTCTGCGAAGCTTGGGAAAAGTACAAGGATTTGCTCAGAAAATATCATAATCATGAGATTGTAAAGTGGCTACAAGTCCAAACCTTTTATAATGGAATTTCTGGAATAATGGGAATCACAGTTGATGCTGTGGCTGGAGGAGCTTTAATGGCAAAAAGAGAAGATCAGACTTGGGTCTTAATTGAAGAAATGGCCAACAAGAATTCCTTGTGGCCAACAGAAAAGAGCATGATCCAAAAAATTACTGGAATTTATGAAGTTGGAGCCAACACAGTAGTAAACACCAAGCTGGATCAGATATGCAAATTCATGGAAACTCTTAGCATGTAAGGCAATACTGGATCCACAAGTTCACCATATGGAGGAGCACCAAAGACAAACCAACACGAAGAGACGATGAATTATGTCAATAATTTAAACAGACATGGAAACAATCCATATTCTAACACCTACAACCCAGGTTGGAGGAATCACCTCAATTTCGCATGGAGCAACAATTCAGGGCAAAAGAACTATCCACCACCTGGATTCCAACAACAAAACAAAGGCCAGGAGCATGAAAAAGAACCAGGAATAGCGGAAGTGCTAGCTCAGTTAAAAAAATATGATGCTATGTTTCAAAGCCAATCAGCTTCTATAAAGGCACTGGAAAATCAAATTGGACAACTGGCCAATGCTCAGAGCTACAGACCGCCGGGTAACCTTCCTAGCAACACAGAACCAAATCCAAGGAACCAAGGGAATGAGCAATGTCAAGCCATTACTTTGAAAAGCGGTACTGAAATCAACAAAGATGTTGGAATCAAGGCATCCATTGAGAAAGTTTCAAAAGAAAGCAGCGAAGCAGTTCCACAGATGGAGGAAAAATAAACAAAGGAAAAAGATCAAGAAAGAATCACTCAACCTCCACCTTTTCCACAGCGACTCCAGAAAAGTAAATTGGACAAGTAGTTTGCTCGATTCCTGGAGGTCTTCAAAAAGCTGCATATCAACATTCCATTTGCAGAAGCGTTGGAAGAAATGCCCAACTATGTCAAATTCATGAAAGACATTCTGTCATGAAAATGAAGATTGGGAGATTACGAGACAGTAGCATTGGCAGAAGAATGTAGCGCTATCATTCAGAGGAAACTTCCCCCAAAGTTGAAAGATCCCGGTAGTTTCATTGTCCCATGCAACATTTTTCAGTAGCTTTGTGTGATTTAGGTGCTAGTATTAATTTGATGCCTTTTTCAATTTACAGGAAATTGTAGATTGGAGAAGCAATGCCCACATCAGTCTCTCTGCAACTTGCTGATAGAAAGCTCACATTTCCGAGAGGAGTAGTTGAAGATGTGCTGGTCAAAGTCGATAAACTCATTCTCCCAGTAAATTTCATTATCCTTGACATGGAAGAAGACAAAGATGTACATATCATCATTGGGAGACCATTCTTGGCTACAGGTCAAACTGTTATTGATGTATAAAAAGGAGAACTAACCATGAAAGTGCAGGACCAAGAAGTTACCTTCAATGTTTTCAAAGCCATGAGATTCTCGAGTGATGAAAAGGAGGATGAGTGTTTCAGAATTGATTTTGTTGATAGTATCATTCAAGATACTGATGCAATGCCACTTCCCATGGATAAACTGAAAGCTTGAATCACCAACATGACTGATAGCAAGCTAGATGCTGAAATTCTGGAATATATCAACTATCTTGACAAACCATTTTGCTTCAAATCGACACCACAAGTGGAAAGTTTGGAACTACCGAAGAATGAGCGAATCAAGCCTCGATTGAAGAACCACCGCAGCTGGAGCTAAAGCTACTTCCGATTCATCTCAGGTATGCATTATTAGGAAACTCTTCTGAATTACCTGTGATTATTTCTTCGTCACTAACATTGGAGCATGAATAAAAGTTGCTGAGAGTGTTACGAGAACACAAAAAAGCTATTGGCTGGACTATAGCAGACATTCGAGGCATTAGTCCATCATTTTACATGCATAAAATTCTGATGAACGAAGTGGAGCATCAATGAAGACTAAATCTAATCATGAAGGAGGTCGTGAAGAAAGAAATTATCAAATGGTTGGATGCCGACATCATCTACCTCATCTCTGACAGCACGTGGGTGAGTCCTATGTAGTGTGTGCTAAAGAAATGAGGAATTATTGTAGTCACAAATGAAAAGAACGAGCTGATTCCAACAAGAATGGTGACTAGATGGAGAGTATGCATGGACTACAGGAAACTGAACAAAGCAACAAATAAAGATAATTTTCCGCTGTCATTCATTGATCAGATGCTAGACAGATTGGCGGGACATGAGTTCTATTATTTTCTGGATGGATACTCGGGGTACAATCAGATTGCCATAGCCCCAGAAAATCAGGAGAAGACCACTTTTACATGTCCGTATGACACTATGCTTTTCGAAGGATGTCATTTGGACTATGTAATGTTCCTACCACATTTCAACGTTGCATGATGGCCATCTTCTCAGACATGCTGGAACAAAGTATGGAGGATTTCATGGATGATTTCTCTGTGTTTGGAGATTCTTTCGACCACTGCTTGTAAAATCTGGAACAAGTGCTGCAAAGGTGCGAAGATACTAACCAAGTACTCAACTGGGAGAAATGCCACTTCATGGTGCAGGAAGGTGTTTTCCTGGGACATCGGATCTCGCAAAAAAGAATCGAGGTAGACAAAGCAAAAATTGAAACAATTGAAAAACTACCTCCACCAATAACTGTCAAAGGGATTCAGAGTTTTCTCGGACATGTAGGCTTTTACAGGAGATTTATCAAAGACTTCTCAAAGATTGCTAAACCTCTGTGCAATCTTCTAGAGAAAGATGTGCCTTTCAACTTCACCAAAGAATTCCACGAAGCTTTTGAGATTTTGAAATAGAAGTTGGTCTCTGCCCTCATCATAGTAGCACCAGAATGGACCCTTCTATTTGAAGTGATGTGCGATGCTAGTGATTTTGCTGTAGGTTCAGTTTTGGGACAACGCAAAGTAAAAATTTTACATACCATTTACTACTCCAGCAGAACTCTGAATGAAGCTCAACTCAACTATACAACTATTGAAAATGAATTGCTCGCAGTTGTGTTCGCTTTTGATAAATTTTGCTCCTATCTGCTGGGTCCCAAAGTGGTGGTCTACACAGATCATTCAAAAATCAAATATCTGATCATGAAGAAAGATGTTAAGCCCAGATTGATCCGTTGGGTGCTTCTACTACAAGAATTTGACATGGAAATCCGAGAAAGGAAAGGGATAGAAAACCAAGTGGCTTATCATTTATCGAGGCTCGAAAATGGAGAAATAGCTGGCAATGAACTAATAATCAAAGAAACTTTTCCAGATGAACAGCTATTTGCCATGAAACAACATGATGTCCCTTGGTATACTGACTATGTAAACTACATAGTATCGGGAAAATGGCCGTTGGAATGGACACAACAGCAACGAAAGAAGTTCTTCAAAGAAGTCAATCACTATGTCTGGGATGAGCCGTACCTTTTCAAATGCTATGCTGATCAATTACTGAGACGTTGTGTTCCACAGTAAGAGGTCAATAGTGTCTTGAAACATTGTCATTCATCACCATACGGCGGACACTTCAGCGGGAATAAAACTGCAGCCAAAGTTCTTCAATCAGGTTTGTTCTGGCCCATACTGTTTAAAGCTGCTTATCTATTTGCTCTTCAATGTGACAGGTGCCAGAGAACGGGAAATATATCAAGGAGAAATGAAGAACCTCTGCAAAATATTTTGGAAGTGGAGATATTTGATGTATGGGGGATTGATTTTATGGGACCCTTTGTTCCATCATTCAGAAACCTATACATACTAGTTGCAGTAGACTACGTCTCCAAATGGGTTGAAGCAATTGCACTGCCATCAAATGATTCAAAAGTGGTGATTAAATTCCTTAAAAATAATATTTCCACTCGCTTCTGAACACCTCGAGTAATTATCAGTGATGGTGGCACACATTTCTACAATATATACTTCGATGCACTTCTATCCAAATACGGAGGTACTCATAAAGTTTCCACTACCTACCATCCACAGTCAAATGGACAGGTTGAAGTTTCAAACAGGGAGATCAAAAGAATCTTGGAGAGAACCGTTAGATCAACAAGGATATACTGGTCTATAAAATTGGATGACGCATTATGGGTCTACCGGACAACTTACAAGACACCCATTGGTATATCCCCATATCGAATGGTGTTTGGGAAAGTGTGCCATCTGCCAGTGGAGCTTGAACACAAGGCATACTAGGCACTGAAGAAGTTAAATCTTGATCTACAAGTAGCAGGAGAGAAAAGACTCCACCAACTCAACGAATTGGAGGAATTTCGCCTACAGGCTTATGAGAATTCCAAACTATACAAAGAAAAGACTAAGAAATAGCATGATCGAAAAATAGTGCGCAGATATTTGGAACCAAGACAGCAGGTGTTGTTATACAATTCAAGGTTGAAACTTTTCCCTGGAAAGTTGAAATCAAGGTGGTCAGGTCCATTTGTGATTACTCAAGTTTTACCATATGGAGTTGTTGAGTTACTTGATCCCAACACCAAAGAAACATTCAAAGTTAATAGTCAGCGTGTCAAGCATTACTGGGGAGAATCATTCGAGCGACAAAAAGAAAGTGTCACACTTTCAGATCCAGCCTAACGTTCGGGCAGTCATGTCTAGCTGACAACTTTACATTTAACGCTAGCAGAGAGGCAACCCATGCAATTTGTGTATATATTCAGATTTGGTGTGTTTTATTTTTGTGTGTTTAAATTTTGTAGGTAAAGTCATTTCACGATGGAAGACGTTCTCGCAAATCTTCACAAGAAATTTCCTTCTTTCCGTCAAAACTCTCTGATGAAAGTCTACAAAGCTCGCTTGGAACGGATGAGACTACTGATGATCAAAGGTATTCCTAATGACATTCGTTGGATTATTGAAGCATGGGTCCGATTGGCAGGTGAGTCATCTGACTCTTTTATTTCATATCTATCTGGTTTAGGAAAAAACACCTATGCTAAAAAGAGAAGAGCTAAAAGAATGGGTGTTTGCTATAAATGTGCTCGCATAACATGTAATACTTGATGTCGTTCTTTAGGAATGGTGTTTGATAACCGTGAAGATAAAATTAAATTCATTAGGGATGGCTTGAGTAAGGAGTCTTTTGATGACATATCTAAGACTCTTGAGCCGCATTCCAGTGGATATGTGCATCATGCAATTCACATGTTATATACACAATTCCGAAAAGAACAACAACATTTAAGTCTCGGGAATCTGACTTTAAAATACCATATTTGCCAATTTATAAGAAAATTGTATGAGAAGCTTGTCACTGACGCATAGACATCATTCAAGCTGTTACTTCCTATAAATATTATTTTCTCTTTGTATATATCTAATAATTGTGATTCGTTTTGTTATTTTCTTTTATTTTCTCCGACAGGATCCAGACTTTTTGAATTTCACGATATATTTTACTGTTTAACTAATAATTGTGATCTGGCAAGTACTAGTGCTATTATTACTCACCCTTTTTCAGGTTTTATAAATTCAACTCATCATTGTACTCTTGAAGGCATCCAGATTTGAGAAAGAAACATAAAAAATGGAAGATACTTCAAAAAGATGAGTTGTAAACATCTGTGTGTTTTGCGGTATTAGTGTTGGTTCTAAAAAATTCGTAGTGGCAGCACAAGAATTGTGTCGAGTCATAGCTGAAAGGAATATGCATTTAGTATATGGCAGTGGCAATCTTGGACTAATGAGGATCGTTTCAAAGGCTGTACATGAAGGAAATAGTCAAGTTCTGGGAATCATCTCAAAACCCTTGGTAGAGGCGAATCTTATAGAACCATCTAACAGAGAGGAATTGATCGTGCCAAGTATGTCTGAACGACAGATGGAAATGATTAATCGTGCTAATGCTTTTATTTCTTTGCCAGGTGGCTTAAGTACAATGGAGGAAATACACCCATTCTTTTAGGGATGGCTTGAGTAAGGAGTCTTTTGATGACATATCTAAGACTCTTGAGACGCATTCCAGTGGATATGCGCATCATGCAATTCACATGTTATATACACAATCCGAAAAGAACAACAACATTTAAGTCTCGAGAATCTGACTTTAAGAGACCCTATTTGCCAATTTATAAGAAAATTTGATGGGAAGCTTGTCACTGACGCATAGACGTCATTCAAGTCGTTACTTCCTGTAAATATTATTTTCTCTTTGTATATATCTAATAATTGTGATTCGTTTTGTTATTTTCTTTTATTTTCTCTAACAAGATCCAAACTTTTTGACTTTCACGATATATTTTATTGTTTAACTAATAATTTTCATCTGGCAGGTACTAGTGCTATTATTACTCACCCTTTTTCAGGTTTTATAAATTCAACTCTTCATTGTACTATTGAAGGCATCCAGATTTGAGAAAGAAAAATAAAAAATGAAAGCTACTTCAAAAAGACGAGTTGTAAACATCTGTGTGTTTTGCGGTATTAGTGTTGGTTCTAAACCAAAATTCGTAGCGGCAGCACAAGAATTGGGTCGAGTCATAGCTGAAAGGAATATGCATTTAGTATATGGCAGTGGAAATCTTGGACTAATGGGGATCGTTTCAAAGGCTGTACATGAAGGAAGTAGTCAAGTTCTGAGAATCATCTCAAAACCCTTGGCAGAGGCGAATCTTATAGGACCATCAAACAGAGAGGAATTGAACGTGCCAAGTATGTCTGAACGACTGGTGGAAATGATTAATCGTACTAATGCTTTTATTGCTTTGCCAGGTGGCTTAAGTACAATGGAGGAAATTTTTACAGTCCTAACTTGGGCAAACTTGAACATACACCAGAAATCGATTGGACTGTTTAACGCTGATGGATTTTATGATTTTCTTTGTTTGTTTCTTGATGATGCCCGGAGAAATGGGTTCGTGTCAAAACATGTAAAAGAACTCCTCTTCACTGCCAGAACTGCCCAAGATTTAATTGACCAAATTTTAGCCTTTGAACCATATATTGACCCATACTTTCCAAGATAAATTGGTCTGATAATGATCGTGGTAAGAAGCGTCAAATAAATCTGGATCTTAACCTTTAATTCTTCATTTAGATGTAGAATTTCAGCTAACCAGGTATTGTTTCTAAAATCTTCTTCTACGTTTTAAGACATTGGGGACAATATCTCATTTAGGTTTGGGGGAGGGGAATAATTGACTAGTATCGTATTTTATTGCGTTATTTTTAGTCAAAAATTTTCAAAAAAATTCAAAAAAAAAATTGAAATTTTTTACAAAAATTTAAAAAATATATTTTGTTTTTTATGTTTTTAACTTGATTAATCAGGTGAAATTGGTATGAGATAGCATTGTAAGGAATTTCCACTCCTAAGACGTATCTCAACCTATTTCGTAACAAGTTAATTTTTATTTATTCCTTTTTAATTAGTTAATTTATGAATCTCCATAATACTGACTAAAATGAATATTTATATGCTCAGTTGACAAGTATTGTCAACTTACATGGTAACATACGAACATGAGCTGTAATTGAAAAATTTGTAATATTCAGTGCTCTAGTTTAATTGGAAGAAGCATCTAAAAAAGCAATGGGATAAAAAAAAAACATCTAAGATCCGAGTAATTAAGTCTGTATGGGTGTTTTAACACCTAGTGTCCTAAAACTAACTGGTTTGGGAGTCACTGGCCCAAAGCTCGCTACATGGATTGAAGATGATATAAAAATATATATATATCTGAAATCTGGGTAATTAAGTCCGTAGGGGTGTCTTAACACCTAGTGCCCTTGATGAGCGAAAAATATATCAATATTTATCGCCCATTTTACTTAATATTTTGTTTAGTTTCTCGGGTTTGATGAACGTTTTGATGTGTTTTAGTTTATTTTACAGATAAAATAATATTGGGACTCAATGGAATCATTTAGGACGAAATGTGGGTCAAATAAGGGTAAACATTGGACTTGAAATATTAATTTGGAGATTGAAAACTTGAAAGGGCGTTCTAACGAAGTGCAGTTTTGGAAATTCCAATTTTGCGTAACTGTCGTATTTTAGGCATAACTGTTTACTCCGATATCGGATTGAGCTGATTCAAGTTTCAGATTAAATAAGACTCAAATATCTACAACTTTTAAGAATAAAATAATTTCGAATTATGAAGATTTCATGACCGAAATTGATGAAACATCCGTAAGTGTGTTATGTGTAATTATTAAAGTCATTTTCAAAGCAAATAAATAAATAAATAATAAAAATAGTCAAACTCCCACCAAATCCATGATAGCAATTAATAATGGATTTGGTGGATCAATTAGTGGAGCAATTAATAATGTATTTGGTGGAGCAATTAGTGGAGCAATTAGTATTGGATTTGGTGGATGATTTGATGGAGACAAAATTTTGCCTATAAATACCAAGCCATTTCATTTGTAAATTCATACTTTCTTCTTTGAAATTCCTTAAGAATAACTAATAAGATTGTATCTTGTTTTTTTATTTACAGCTTTCAGTAATTAATTTCCGCTTTCGCACTTTCTTTTCTTTACTTTTCAGTTTTTACTTTCCGCAATTTACTTTTACGCACAATATTTTTCTTTCTTTACTTTTTCAGTTTTTACTTTTCAAGCAATGAGGAGGTAACTTCCCCTTACTGGGGTAAAAGGTAAAGCTTTTATTATTGCTATTTAGATTAATCTCCCCTAATTATTATATAATAACTATTTAAAATCTGACTTAACGAGGATACCGTCTGGTTGGTCGGTTGGTAATTAATTATTAATTTGACTTAATCAGGATACGGCCTATATGGCTAGTTGGTAATTATCACGCAAAGTTAATATATTATATTAAGGGAGATATCTAAAATAGTAGTAATAAAAGTGGATCTTCTAACCTCAGCATTTTCTTTTATTGTACTCTTACTTTATTTACTTTTCAGCAATTTACTTTCAGTATTTACTTTTCAGCAATTTACTTTCAACATTTACTTTTTAGCATTTAATTTTCAGCATTTTACTTTCCGTCATTTACTTTCCAGTATTTAATTTCCAGCAATTTACTTTGTCTTTTATTTATTTAAGTTTTTACTACCCGTAAATATGTGTCGTAACTAAGTCAGTTATTTGGGGTTGTGATGAAGTCCAATTTCATCGGTTTATAAGGGGTTATTTTATGGTTTGGGTAATATAAAGGTTTATTTATTGAGCCTTATTCCTAATGCTTTTTATTAACTGGTCATTAATAAAATTGAACTGGTAAACTTAAAATGAACTTGGAAAAGAGATTTTAGGTTTAAGACCCTAGATTTAATAACCCACGATCTTCCTTAAGGATAAATAACCCTTTAATATATTTCCTTACAGAATAGAAATATACCTGTCAGGAGGGGGTAGCCATAATTGGAACTTAATCTTAATGAATTCAGGTAACTTGGTTGACATAGGAATATGATTAATTGGGTTACACTGGGTATTTGTATTTGACCATCGGAATAGGCTTTTACATAATTTTGTGTTCCAGGTTAATAAACCGATAAATTACACAAACGTGAAATAACCACTTCATCTTTTAAAAGATATTGGAAGGATTCACAACCCTGGATAGTTTCTTAATATTGAATTTTCCAAAGATCTACTTTCGCGCTATTTCTTTTACTTGTTTTAATTTTAAAGTCACCACCCAATCAAACAATCAATCCATTAGATACTTGTAAACATTTAACTTCCTAAATTGATAACAAAAGGTTTTAAGTCCTCGTGGGATCGATACTTTTTATACTACTTGAACGATACGTGCGCTTGCGTTATACGCATGTGATTACACGGTCATCCCTAAAGCCAACTGGTTTGGGAGTCACTGGCCCAAAGCTCGCTACATGGATGGAAGTTATTGTATATAAAAAAAATTGAAAAAAAATCAGAAAAATATTACATTGCTAAAAAAGGTGTGAAGTCTGATATAACTTTAGGACAAAAATATTACTCTATTTTAAACTACACTTATGAATATTGTGGGCACAATGAGTTGATTAATACTTTGTTGGTTGTGTATATGGAGAATGGTAAAAATATTCGGAGAATTTACTTATTCGGTAATTCAAAAAGAAAGAAAGCAACTTCTAATTTGGATAAGGAGTTTCACTTGTTTAGTCACTAACTTGTTTATTCTCTTTTCTCTTGCCTTTTTGCTTTTGTGTGCATTAGTATTAGATTGACGTTTGTGGGTATCATTGTTGTAAGCCCTCACGAGACTACAACTCGTCCACTAGGGACACCTAGGGGTTTAAAGGCTTGTTGCATACGCTAAATGCAACAGTGATCCATACGAAAGTGGCTTAGTTTAATGTTTATTTTAAAGACGTCTATGTTATGTTATTTTTTTATTTTGCTCGATGACTAGCAAAATGTTAGGTTTGGGGGTGTGATAAGTGGTAAATAGATCACTATTTCCCACTCATTTGACTTAATATTTTGTATAGTTTCTTGAGTTTTATGAATATTTTGATGTGTTTTGTGTTATTTTGTAGATAAATAAAATAATAGGACTCTCTGGAATCAAGTCAGGGCCAAAATAGCGAAAAACGGACAAAAAGGGCAAAATTATCATTTGAGCGTCGCAACGCACAACACCTCTGCGTCGTGACCGCTAACATGCGCCGTGTACTGCTAAAATACGCCAGACACATGTCACAATCAGAGAAGTTTGCTATCATGCGCACTTGCTAACATGCGCTTGCCACGTGTCAACATCCCAGCAAAATCTGCTAACGTGCGCCGGACACGTGTCATCATCACATGCTGCTGACAATCATCATCGCCATGTTAGTGCCACGTCAGTACTTACATCAGCCAATAATTCAGCTGCTGACGGCTGTCTGCCACGCTTCATCATCTCCGCGAAGTCTGCACCAAATGGCACAAATCAACGGCACATCGCGACATGTGAGGCAAAATTTAGCCTATAAATTGAGGCCGAATTTCAGAATCCAATTCATACTTTCTTCTAATGAATTCCTTAAGAATACTAAGAAGATTGTATCTTGCTTGTTTATTTACAGCTTTCTGTAATTAATTTGATTTACTTTTCGCAACAACACTTTCTTTTCTTTACTTTTCAGTCTTTTACTATTCAGCATGAGTAGGTAACTCTCTTCTGCTGGGGTGAAAGGTAAGCTTTTATTACTAATATTTAGATTAATCTCCCTTAATTATAACATATAAACTATTTAAAACCTGACTTAATGAGGATACCGCATTTATGGTCGGTTGGACTTAATTATAAAATTGGTTTTAACCTGACTAAACTGGATACCGCATGTATGGTCGGTTGGAATTAATTAATTTGCATTAATCATAATACTGCTTATATGGTCAGTTGGTAATTATCATACAAAGTTAATATATTATAATAAGGGAGATATCTAAAATAGAAGTAATAAAAATGGATCCTTTAACCCCATCATTTTCTTTTATAGTACTTTTCCCTTTTTAATTTTCAGTATTTACTTTCCAGCATTTACTTTATGTTTTTATTTTATTTTAGCTTTTATTAGCCTTAGATATGTGTGGTAACTAAACCCGCTATCTAGGGTTGTGATGAATTCCAATATCACCGGTTTATAATGGGTTATTTTATAGTTTGGGTAATATAAAAGTTTATTTATTAAGTCTTAAGCTTAATGCTTCTTGTTAACTGGCCATTAATAAGATTGATATGGTAAACTTAAAATAAACATGACAAAGGAATTTTAGGTTTCAGCCTTAGACTTAATAACTCACGATCTTCCTTGAGGATAGATAACCCTTTAATAGATTTCCTTACAGGATAGCATATACCTGTCGGGCGTGGGTAGCCACAATTGGAACTCAATCTTAATGAATTCAGGTAACT